>VYZU01052297.1:0-31381 GCA_013401355.1 Ceyx cyanopectus
TGATCAGGTGGTCTGTAGTAAAGTTCACTCTTGTATGTTAGGAGTGGATGAAGAGACTAAACGAATGGAGGAAGAAGTGTAACATTATCATCTAAGAAGTTTGGGACAGCTCTGGAAGGTGAAGAAATGCTATCTTGCCCCTTGTAGGACTTGGCTCTGACCAGGGTGGTCACCCCTTTCTCTCAAATTCAAGTTCTCAAGTTTACATTGGGACTGACCTGGGTAGATCAAGACTGAAGCAGAGCAAGCTGAGCAGGAAGTTCTAAGCTCTTGGTTGCTGTCATGTCCTCCCTCTCCCTCGTCCTCTGGTAAGTGCTGCTCCACTGATGTGCTGCTCTGCTCTCAGCAAGCTTGGGGACAGCACTGCTCCTCTAGGGAGTGTTTGGATATTGCTCAGGGACTGCCTTCCCAAGGGCAGAAAGATATGAAGAATGTGATGCCTCAGCCTGGAAGAGTGAATTTTTCAGGCCTGGGACTGAGTGCTGGAGCAGGGAAGGGAGAGCATTTAAGGCATGGAGATGCTGAATCGCTTTCTCACCCTAGATGCAGGGCTGAGGGGCACTGCTGTAGTAGTGTAGGCAAAGGAAACCTCAAATGTCATGCTGCTCATTATTTCTCTGTACCCTAGGGGAAGGTGTAGCACTTAAGGTCTTCAATTAAGATTAATAAACACCCCTTCTCCTTATGGAGAGCTGTAAGTGGAAGCTGTCAGAGGAGCAGGAGAAGAGTTGGAGGATGAAGAATCTCCACTGGTGGATGCTGTGGCTGCATAGGGGTACTGAGCAGTTGAACAAGGGCTTTGCAGCCCACTCCTCCATCCCTGGGGAAGGAAATATTGACTGTTGCAAGGTTACTGCTGGGGTATTAACTCTGTTTTCTATCCCTGAAAGAGTAGCTCCCTTGGAGCTACCTCCTATCCTGCAGAGTATGAAGTCTTTGTCCCCCTTGTCTGTTTCATGGGATATCTGGCACGAACAGCACTGTTTACAGGTGAACATGAAGAGCTCAACATGCTTTACAGGAGCAGGTTTACAGCACTAGCTGTAAGCTAGTTTTATAATATAGAGGAAACTGAGTCATGTTACTAGAGCAGCATGATAATGTATTAGAAAGTCTGACAGAGAATAGACCTTGCAGGCTTTCCCCATGCTAAGCAGGGTTAGAAGGTTACCTGCAGCAGGTTTGGGAGAGCAGAAGGGGGTTAAACACATCACCTGTGTACCAAAGGCAGTATGTGTGCCTGCTGAGGCCTAGGAAGGGGTGTGCATGCAGATGTGGAAGAGGCAAGAAAGCAGAGTCTGAAGGTTGCAGTACACAGGCAGCTGGTCAGATGCATGCTGTAAATAACAGAGTGCTGGCTGGCAGAGAATTGCTATCAGAACTGGGAGTTAGGCATGGGTGGAAACAGGGGGAATGCTGTCAGTTTCATTTCAGGTTAATGAAAATATGATTAACAGTTGTAATTAACTGATGGAATGGTGGCTAGTTCATTGACTTCTGATGATTTGTGAGGTGCAGAGACTGCCTGTGTCCATGGTTTCTGTTTATGGTAGCACTCTGCAGCATCTCAAACTTTCTGCCTCTAACTTAGACCTGGAGGGGAGTTTCCATGGCTCTTGCTGCTGAGACTGGTGAGTGTTGTGTCCCCAACACCCCTGGCTTGCTGACCCTGATCCCAACTCTGCCTGCCTGGGAGATTTAATAGCAGTGAAGGGAGTGCTGAGAGAGAAACTGAGAGGAGTGATGATCTGTGACAGCGCAGTCTCTCAATAGCAAGGCTGAGAGATGAAGCCCACTGCTCACTGAAGGGTGGGGCTTGAGCTCATGATGAGGTGGCATTTCCTGATTGCAAGGGCTGCCTGTGAATTTTATTCTGTGCTCTAGAACTGTAAGACATGCCAAGGCTCAGAGCAGAGGGGTTTGGTGTGCACTCACATTTTGGAATTGATGTCACTGGGTTCACACTGTGTCTGTGTGAACAGTTACTAAGTGATTGCCTCCTCAGCAGGTCTTCCAGTCTCTTCCTCATTCCCCCAGTGCTAAGGTGATATTGCCTGAGGGTGGTAGGGGATGTGGGGCACAAGTGTGTGGCAAGTCACCAGGCACAAATGGCTGGACTGATTGCTGAATTGGTGCCCCTCTCCTTTTGGTAGCACATTCATGGCAAGGTCAATACTGCAGAGTACTGAGTGATCCTCCCTGCCTCTG
This sequence comes from Ceyx cyanopectus, assembly GCA_013401355.1. Lineage (NCBI taxonomy): Eukaryota > Metazoa > Chordata > Aves > Coraciiformes > Alcedinidae > Ceyx > Ceyx cyanopectus. Next base: position 2,209 of record VYZU01052297.1, read on the forward strand.
TCTTGTCCAGGTAATGGTAAATAGACTGTATAAACCAGAAATAAAAGCATCTGTGGAGCTGAGCTTGGTAATTAAAAAATCTAGGTAAACTTGTGCAAATATGTGAAAACAGTGCTAGAGGAAGTTCCTCTATGCACGAACTCCCAATAGAAGTAGGGCAAGAGCATGGGTGACAGGGAAAGAACATTCTTTGCTTTATTACAGTATAAGGGCAGTGTCTGTCCCTACAATGAAGACAGATGGCACTTCTGGTGCATGTGCTCAAGGCAGATCTGAAACTGGTGCTCTGTCCCATCTGGATTGCTATTGCTTTCAATGGAGCAGTTGTAAAGGATGTGCTTTTTGCTGTGGAGGAGAAGAAGAGTGCAGGTGAGCTATATTTTGTCTGATTGCATATGCATGATCTAAAAAAAGTGACTATCCATTTCTCTAAGGATACCTGATAAGCATTAAAAATACAATTGCAAGAATAATTAGGTCAGACTTCAAACAAATGCAGGGAAGATGATCTGTTGAAGAAACAGATACCCTGTTATGTCACACTTTGTCTGAACAGTTCTTAAAAGCTGATCTTCTTCATGGAGATCAAACCAAGCTTCTTCAACCTACTTGCCCACAAGCTATGAGCAGCCAAGGAGTTCTAATGGGAAAGAGAAGTGATCCCCATGGTTTTAATAGGGCATCTCCAGAGCTTACAGCAGTGTGAGTTGGGTGCAAGCTTCCAAAGAGTCTCTGTGCTTCTATGGCTTACAGTGAGTGCAAGCACAGGGTTAGGGCTGTGGGGGGTTGGTGGAGTGGATTACCTTGAGGGCAGTGAACTGGCCTGTCTTTTAATGGGCACTGTTGCCTGCTTGGCAGGGAGAATTTGAAGGAGAAGCATCAACCTGTTGCAGTGAGCCCATGGTGTGTTTGTGGCAGCATAATCTGGCAAATGCTTAGTGCTAAGGTGCTCTCTGTGCATGGTTGAGAGCTGCAGGAGTGAAGCTGGTTTGTACAGAAACTCAGCACAGACAGGGCTAGAGGTGTTGGCAGATGTCTGTGGGGCAAAAACACAGCTGCAGGGAGAATTAATTTCCCTGCCCCTCAGAAACACAGCCAATGATTTCTCAGATGTCCAACTAGGACAGCAGGAACTTCTGCAGATCTGAAGCTGCTGGGTAGGGATTTACTCTCATGGCTTTGCTCCTTACCTTGCTGGGTAGGTTTACAGACTGGGGCCTGTCTGGGTCATTAGAGCTTGTAACTCAAAGCCTAACTGTAACAAAAAGTGGTAACTTGAAGAAGAAATTGTCCATAGCTTAGCTAAATAAATAAATAAATACAGAAATAAAGCCAGATAAACAAAAATGCCATCCTACAGTCACTTTACCAGCAGAGGGACACTTTCATGCATCACTGGGATGCAAATGCATGAATAAGCTTTCATTTTAAATGGCAGTTCATCTGGGAAAGCAGAGGTCTTCCGTGGGCATGTCCACTTAGCAGAAATGCACTGCTTGACCTGAGTGCCTGTGGCACACGGCTGCAGGTGATCCTGGCATTGCTTTACAGCTTTCCCTAACAAGTGAGCCTAGCAGAGACACTCTAGGAACCATTTAGGGGCTGCCAGAAGTGCTCTGTTAAAAGGGGTATGGAAATGAAGCCTCTCTGAGGAGACAGGACTGTGGCTGTCTATCTAGAGAGCTTGGATTTTGTTGTTAAGAGTCCAGAAAGTGGTTCACTCTCCTTCCTTAGAAACCAGGTACTGGGTGTTGTGCAGAAATTCCCAGGGAGCTCCCTGCCTGCTGTTTGATCTCTTCTCTGAAGGAATAAATACGCAGAAATAAAACAAGCTGTATCTTTGTAAACCCAGCTCACTGCTGATTCTGGTCTGCAATGCTCATCTGGCAGCCTCCGGTCACCAGTGGAGGTGCAGAAGTTTCTAACAGTTCCTTTGGTCTAAAACTGAGCGTTTTGTGGCCCCAGATGCCTCACTGAGCTCTCACTTGCGGGGTGAATGGGCAGGACGCTGCTGCTTTGAGACTCTTTTCTTGTGAGACGGGGGAGATGTTCAGCCCTGCCTGTGTGGCCCCATCGCAGTGCCTTGCACAGGTGTCCCGGGAGCAGCAGCGACCCTTCCTTCCCTCCCGCGGCTGCCAGAGGGCAGCAGAAGCCGCGGAACCGGCGGCGGAGCCCGAACGGGCTGCGGGGAGCGGCTCCGAACGAACGGGCTGCGGGAAGAGGCTCCGAACGGGCTGCGGGGAAGCGGCTCCGAACGGGCTGCGGGAAGCGGCTCCGAGCGGGCTGCGGGAGGAGGCTCCGAACAGGCTGCGGGAAGCGGCTCTGAACGGGCTGCGGGGAGCGGCTCCACCCGGCTCCGCTCGCCGGCAGCCCGGGATCGCTGCGGAGCCACCTTCCGAAAGGGTCTGATGGGAGCCATCGAGATGGGCAGCGTCGGATGAGATTAGCCCAAGGATGAGATTAGCCAAAGCCTCCTCCCTGGGCAAGTCTGCTGGGAGATGCTGCTGCTGCCCGCAGCACCTCTTGCCCCGATTGCTGTACCTGCTGCGAGGGTCTGTGCTGGCTGCACTGGTCCTGAGCTGGTATGTAGGCACAGAAAGAGCAGGATCTCCGCTGGAGCAAATGTGCTTATGTCCCATGTTAGGCACCAGCCCCATAGCAGTGCCATTCCCCAGTAAAACTGTGGTCTGTCTGGCCCTCCAAGCGTATCAGTTAATGACATGGCTCTTGCTACAGCTGAGATGTAGGGAGCTTTGCTTACACTGCAAGTAATTCCCCCACCCAGCCTTGTTTGGGAACTTCAGGCAGCACTGTAGATTGCTGGCCACAGACCATCCCAGGACCGAGGTACAGTCCTGCCTCGCACACAGAGGTGGGAGTGTGACCAGCCAGGGCTGTGAGTAGAGCCTGAGAAAAAAATAAGTGCAGAAAAAAAGGTAAGCCAGGGGGAGGAACTCAGTGCTGTGAAGAGAAGCTCTTGGAAGCAAGATGCAAAACCCTGGGCTCCCCTTGATGTGCTGATCCCTTAACACAAACTAGTCAGGGAGCTGGAACGCTGCCTTTTGGCCCCAGCGTGGCACGAGGAGGCTGGCAGGGGCTTGGCTCTGGATGGAGCTTTTCTCTCCAGAGTAGTTGACTCCAGCCTCTCATTGATTTCTATTTAAGTCAGACACTTCTTAAAAGCCCCAGGGGGAGCTTGCACAGCATCTGTATCTCTGCAGTTTCCAGAGCAAGCATCTTGCCAAGTATCTTGGTGTGTCAGCTGAGGGAATCCCTCAGTAACCTTCTTTTTATGGATGTCTCTTTCTAGGGCTCCTGAAACAGGGTATTCTGGTGCAAGTCATTGTCAAAGAACAACAGTCCCTTTTGAAAGAGGTCCTGATGTGCACAGCCTAGTGCCACCCTAGATGTGACTTTCCTTCCCTCAGTGTGGTAGAAAAATGTGTAGCTGTTCTCTTTACTGTCTCATCATAGGGCTTTGTTTTGCAAATAATTGCTGGTATCAGCCCAAGTTAGGGGATATCTTTAGAGGCAAGTACTGAACCCTCTTTTTTTTCTTTTTTTCTTTTCTTTCCCTCTTTTAAGGGGAATGTCTTAGCACAAGAGTTGAAGCAGATTCAAATGAGTGGCTTTTTGGTGAGAAATAGCCTTCTTTTTTATTGCATTTTCCCATCCATTTTCACTTGACAGAGCCTAATTTTTTATTTTCTAGTGGGAAGACTTATCAGGCCTTTATACCTTTCTCAAAGCAATGGAAACCTCTCCTCACTTTTCTAGTTGGTAAAATGGGAGTGAAGAAAGGGAATAAGGCAGCAGCTACTTGCTCAAATATTCTGACTTCTTTGTCACTCAGGTGAAGATAGAAGAATAAAAATGAGAAAATAAATGAAAGAGAGATGGAGTCAAGACAAAATGAAAACTAGTCCAAGAAAAAAGTCCAAGCTTTGGCGTGGAAGCTCAGCGTGAGTGGCTCACAATAGGTCACTTGTATATCCTCTCATGCCAGACAGGAGAGAGGTCTCATAATCCTATTTCTAAACGTGTTAACCAGCATCCTGAGTGTAATTTTGGGTTCCCTCATGTAAATGGACAGCATCTGAGACTGAGGCAAACAACTTTTGCTGGAGACATCTGAAGGTTGTGCTGCCATTTTATAAATGTGAATGAGGACAAGGCTGCTCTGGTTTCTGTGGGGTGATCTTTATATAGGAGGCAAAATACTGGAAAAGAAAGTAGAGTCACAGGCAAGCTCCTCTGAAGCTGGGACATAGAATCAAAGAGCTCCAGCTTGCATCAAACCACCTGACAAATGATTGGAATGAAAAGCAGTCTAGCTCTGTCTGCAGGAGGCTCAAATGAGAGGGAACTAACATCACTGAAGAAACCAAGAGCTGCAAGTGGCCTGGCCCAGCCTGTTGCAGTGCTTCAGGGGCTCCCAGGCACACAAATGCTCTGCCCAAAGCAGAGGCTAAGAAGATGCCTGAGACGTGACCACAAGTATGGCTGTCCTAGGCTTTCAATTAAAAACAGCACCCAGAAGGCAGTAAAGCCAGTCCACGTGATGAATCCTTTATTGGCCAACAACAGTTTGCCATCCACAGCTGTTCCATATGTGTTTGTTGTGGGCTGAAGGCCAAGGACAACTGACTGCTGATCTGTGAGGCTCAAGCCACGGGAGCAAAATGTAAAGCCAGGCAAAGGCATCAGATGACTGAAAATTACTCCCCAGAGACTGCTGAGACCTCATGGGTGTTGCAATCATAGGAGGGGTTAGCAGAGCTTGCTGAGTGTGCCTTGCTTGGCTTTTAGGACGCCTGGAGTCACTCTAATAGTCCTACTTTCACATATGTGCCTTCCCACCCAGACACAAACCTTTCTACTTGCCCACCTTCGCTTGCTTCTGACCTCTACACTCAGTATCTTTTCTACTCTGCTCTGCTCAGACCTCCCCTGGAGTGTTGCAGCCAACTCTGGAGCCCTCAGCACAGGAGAGACATGGAGCTGATGGAGCAGGGCCAGAGGAGGCCACAAAGATGCTCAGAGGCTGGAACAGCTCTGCTGTGGGGACAGGCTGAAGGAGCTGGGGTTGTTCAGCCTGGAGAAGAGAAGGCTCTGGGGAGACCTTAGAGCACCTGCCAGTGCCTGAAGGGGCTGCAGGNGGGGGCTGCACTAGATGCCCTTTGATTGCCTTCAGCCCTATGATTCTATGATTCTTTCATAGCTATTGGGTTTAGGGTAAATGAACCACTGGCTTTAGATCAGTGTTTTCCAGAAGTAATGCTTCACTGTCTGCAGTCAGGTTTTTTTGAAACCTGTATTCTCTACCTTGATCAGTCTTATTGACCACACTTTTTCTCTTGTTTTGGCTGTTAATTTTTATTTGTTGTTTTAATTAAATTATTTTTATTCCTAGCTTAATCTTTAAACTTCTGCTTCTCTTAACCTTATCAAACTTCTCTGTACTATGTATGCTGACGTTACTTAAATGATTAAGCAGTGAAGCCTGATGTTCAAGAGCTGGGAGATGAAAATTGAATCTGTTTCTTTTACCTTACCCCACCCCATGCTGTGCATATGCATCAATACAGCCCAATTACCTTACCCCCATGGATCTTCTCTGAAGCACCTCTGCCTCACTGAGTGCACAGAATACCCAGTGCTTGCATTCAATGAGGTTCTTAATTTTTTTCTTTTCCCTATTGTAAGATCTGTTTCTTTGCTGAGTGGTAGTACTCATCACTATTGTATCAGACTGCTTCACACATGGTAATGAATTTTATTTCACACCACCACTACTGGAAGACAGGTTATTTTTAGCCTTTCTTTACATTTGTGAGAATTGACATGCAGAGCTTGAAGCAGAAGAGCAGTGAATGCTTTTGGCTGTCAAGCTGAAATACCTAGGGTCATGATTTTGAAATACTTAACCCAGAGGACTCTCTGCAGTGCAGCTGCTCGGAACAGGAGTGGGTGCCTGACACATCTCTAGGGCAGAGCCAAGAGTTCTCATGGACCTCTGGAAACCAAAGTGTCTCCCTGTGAAAATGTGGGTTTGCATGGATCTGTTGGTACTTTGTAAGAGCCAGACTCAGCACCTCTTCCCACAATGTGCCCTCACAATTGGAGCATCCTCTGTCTTTATTCAGTTTTATGGCTATCTGCTCTTTGTCCCTTGTGATCTACAATAAGTAGCAGTTCTCTGTAAACAGGAACTACTTTTTTTTTGCTAATTCAGTCTGGGATAAATGCATCTGGCTGGCTGAAAGAGACAAAGTCCTTACGTGAAGTAATAGGATTATACAGTTAATATCTTAATTTGCTGTTCTTGTATCTGGATGGAAGGGCACCAGCACTGCTCTGAATTCTGAAACTCCTAATTTGAGTGCTTGACTCTACCACTTTTAGGTACTGCTTCTGAAGAGGCTTCACAGACTGTTGGCAGCAGACACTTGTGGCCATAATTTATGGACTTTGGTCTCCTCCCCATGTAACTTCTGCTTGTCATCCAGGGTCCTGTGTTTTCAGCCTGGAATTTGACCAGTGTGGCCCTGTGCTATGGTTTATCTCCATCCATCAAACACCACACAGACACTCAGTCCTTCAATGGGAGCGGAGAAAGAACTGGGGGGGAGGGAGAAGATAAAAGTTAAACTTGTGAATTTGACAGTTTAATAGGACAGAAAAGGAAGAAAATAATAATAATAATTAGAACAATAAGAATAGAAAAAGAAATTGTATTCTCAATGCAATTGGTTACCAACTGATGCCAGAAAAATCCCCAAGCCATGGCTGGCATCTTCTGGCCAACCCCCAATTTATCTACTGAGCTTAATGTTCTCTGGAATGGAATATCCTTTTGGCTATTTCAGGTCAGCTATCTTAGCTTCTTGTGCACCTCCTCACTGGCAGAGCAGGGGAAACTGAAATAATCCTCAATTTAGGACAAGAACTACTTAGTAACAGCAAAAACATTAGTGTGTGATCAACACTCCTATGCTAAATGGAAAACACAGCACTGTGCCAGCTACAGGGAAGTAAATTAACTCCGTCACAGCCAAAACCAGGAGACTTTGTCTCAGCAGTTCGACCTCCCCAGACAGTTCCAACTTGACAGGTAGAGCTGTCAGCCACTGAACCTCTCCCTCTTGACCCTTTTAATCTGGAACTCCTCATGTCCATGTTCAGTATATGTGATCTCACTTGCTTTTTTTGTTTGACCATTCAAATGTTGTTTAGGGGCTGAGTGGAGTCCAATTCTCTGAGCAGTACAGGAATACTTGTTTATTTGTCCTTTTTTATTTCTGCTTCTGTTCATAGTGATGTTGACCAACACTATCAGGGGTGATGACAAGCAAGGCAAATATGGACTTGAAGCAGTAGCATGTGGCCATTTTCCCTGTGAATAGATGCTTGGGTTGGCTCAGCAACACAGACATTAAACATGCATGTGAGCAAGAAATGGGAGAGGAATGCAAAAAAAAAGAAAAAAAAAAAAGGCAGGTGGCAACTCCTGGTGGAGTATGTGACTAATTGCTGTGCTTTGAATTCAGGGTGTCTGAGAAATGCTCCGGACAGAGGCTGATTAATTAGTGGTGGTGTCATTCTGTTAGACATTCCAGAGCAGGTGAGCTGAAACAGCACCTTTGGGTGTAGATATCATCTTCAACAAAGTCATCTACATTAAAGAAGTTTATAATGTATAGCAACTTTAAGACAGACATAGCCAAGTTAGACACTGCCAACTCTGTTTTGCAACTTAATAAAGGAATGTGTGTCTGTGCCTTTCTGAGGGAAGTCACTTGAGTGCTCTGAGTGTATCTCTATCCTGGAGAAGCTGCAATTTCATCCAGTTATCCTGCTGCTCAGCAAAAGCTTTTCTGCAGCATAGCACTCCCTGGATTCACTAAAGTCTTTCTGTAGCTTTTGAACATTTTAAGGAATATGCACACACAAGCTCTCCCCAACCCCCAAGCAAAAACAAACAAAAAAAAAGGGAAAAAAAAAAAACAACCAAAAGAAAAACAAAACAAAACAGAAAATCCCAAACAGAAACAAATAAAAGAAACCCATGCCCCATAATTTCATCCTTAGGAAGGGATGAAGTTTTGCAAGCATCCTCTGTTGGTCTGTGTGCAAGGCTGCACCTACTGTGCATTATTGCCATGCCCTTCAGCAAGAGACTGGAATTTGGCTGAAACTCTGCAGGGTCCCAAAATGGTCCTTTGATAGGCAGAAGTTTCCCACCTCAGCTCGGGACAAAGCTTCCATCACCCCCTCCTAAAAGTGCTGAAGTAAAAAACCTTAGGAGGACTTGTCTTCCTACAGCTGTGGGCTAAACCCCTTTCTGCACCTAGGCTGCTTTGGCTTCATAGAGAACCTTCTCCTGCCCTAGCCTCTCTTTAGTGACTTTTCCTTCTACTTTCTTCTCATCTGGTTGTTTGGATTTTGGTTGGTTTTTTTTCTCCTCTTTATATGCTTTTAAAAAATTTGTTATTGGCAGGTCCTCAGATTTGCTTCAAAGTTAATGTCCTGCTTATTCCCTCTTCCAGATCAGTAATAATGATATTTAATAAGACCAAAGGTAGTCCTGATCTGTGCATCACCTTCTGCTCTCAACATTTCTCAGCTTGCCATGATGGTAACAGCTCACAGTAATACAGTAGCACACCGATTGATGTGGAAAGATCTCTACCAGTCTGGCCAAAAAATGGCTTCCTTTTCATGTAAAAAAAATGATCAGACCTAGGAGAAGAGGCCTCTGCTTGTAATGTTAAACAGAATGTGGAATGAGAAGCTGCCGTTAGTGGTAGTTTTCCTGATGCAGCTTCTGGCACTTTGGATGGCTCCAGATCTGCAATCCACAGAGCAAAACGTCTGAGACTGCTCCCTCTCTGAACTATTATTATAGCCTCCTAGAATTTACCCAAGCTCGCTCTTTCTGCCTTCTGAATTATCATCTCTGCATCTGCAAATTGTCAGATTTTCATCTAAGTTTTTGGAATTTCTATGTAGAGAAATTTACACTTAGGAAAGAAAAAAACCAAAAACGTCCTATTGAAAACCTCTGGCTGGGGACCTTGCAGATTTGCTTCAGAACATGTGTCCTACTAAAGAATAGCTCCACAGCCTCCCCCCAGACAAGGGAAGCCACCTGGAGGTTGCATGTCTAATGCCTAATGCTTGCAGTGGATCACTTACCCTTTTGTAGGAGAAATGTAACCAAGTAGGCTGATTAACTGGGATTGAAGGAATTAAGCCTGTGTTTGCTGAGATAACGATCAATAAGGTCTCTTTTAACACACTTGTTACTCTGGGCTTCCTTTGATTGGCATATCAACAGCTACACACCATGAATTACCTTGATGGATTCCCCTGTGCATCTGAATTTAAAAGAGTTGAGGCCGAGGGTTATTTTAGTTAAGATTCCAGTGTGTTGTTTGCCAGGTGCTGTTGTAGCTTCTGTCTCAACTCTCAGTTTTTTACTTCTAAAGTTGTGCCATGGAAATAGCACTGCAGCTGCCCTTGAACCTGCCTCTGAGCTTTCTGGAGCTCCTGAGTTGCTTGAGTGGTTTCTGCCTGGACCATTCTTCAAACAGTAAATAGTCACAGTGCCTTGTGGGGGGAGCAAGTGCTGTGAGATTGAGGTAGTTTAATTACACAAACACCTAACAGGTTGTCCCAGGTGAGCAGCTGGGGCTACCGGCATGGATCCTGGAGAGAATGAACTGAAGAAGTCCTTTTGGCTGCACATTGGTCCACATCAGAAATGTGGTGCTGCCCACTGCAGCCCGTTAGCAGTGAAGTGAGAGGATGCCTTCCCTGCAGTAGAAAGCACTTGAGGATGTCATGTACTCCAGCAGATTTCCCAGCTGACTGAGCATTCTTATTTCACTAATTACTAATCAGGAGTGTGGCATGTGCAGTGGGTCCCAGATAGGAGGAACTCTTCTCCCTCCGGTGGGGCAGTCTGGACTGGGAAAGGCAGAATGGATCCTGATAATTATTATCTTCTCCCCTCCTATCATTTCAAACAAAGTCAGGCTTGTGCTGGTAAATCCTGCAAAATTTGGTGTTCAGATGCTGCAGCTGGTGCCCTCAACATCTGGGGCCCAGGTCCAGCCCTGCATGTGAAATGCAGAGGGGATTACCCAGAGCCAGGATCCTGCCTCAGACTGCTGCTGCTTTGGAATCACCTGAATAGCCCAGGATTTGGGACCAGATACAGAAGGAGGAATGAACTAACCTGAATCTTTGGCAGGTGTTTGTCCAAGCCACTGTAGGACTGTGTTGTTCTGATTGTTTTCATTACATTTTGGAGGGAGAAGACTTAGGAAAAGCTGCTGTTTCACATTTCCCAGTATTGAAGGCTGATGTTCTTTGGACTACAGCACTGAGCAGAAGCAGTGATGCTCATCACAGTCCAACCAGCCCTAGGGCTTCCTTCTGTGTAGGGCTGTTCTGGGTTATGAAACTTGGTCTGACATGAAGATTGCTGGTCTGGGGGCAGTTACAGCATCTCTTTCCTCATCTTGAGTGTTCTTTGATTCTCTGGGCCTGTGTTTTCCCGTTTGGCTGAGGCTGACTGTATTTCCAGAGTCTCCATGTCCCACTGCCAGAGAGCTGATAGCAGCAGAACATCTGCCTATCACTGTGCCCTGTGGCTCTTTCTCCCATACATAGCTGCTTTGCTCTGCTATGTGTCTTCCTGACATCAAATGCACAACTCCTCTTGCTGTTTCTCTCTGATCTTTTTGCACTAAAATATGTTCCTAAAGCTGATTAGCCCTGGGAGAACATAGACTATTGGTGGTACATCTGTAGGCACAGCTACAGCTGGATTCTGCAAAGCACCATACAAGAAGGAGTCTGGGACTCAGTCTGCCTGCCTCAGTGCTGACCCAGTTCTGGCACTGGTGTGCTGAAATTGGCAAGTCTGAAGTTGTTCCTGAGAGTGGGGGTCACCATTAGTCCTGATGATGGGTTGTGGCTAATCCAGTCCTCCAGCATACTGCCACCAGCTGTGCAGATGGTGTTTGCATGAGTAGCTGTGTGAGTGACAGGGACACAGCCCTTGAGCTTTGAACTGCTCCTTCTTCTGTGCTTTACCACATGCCAGGACAAGGCTAACACCTTTATCAACCATTTCTAAGCAGTTCTTCCTTTCATTAACCCCTGAGATGCTGGCTTCACCCCAGCTTTCCACCCGAGTGCCTCCAGGAGCTGGCAGTGAAGTCTCCCAAAGTCACCACTCTCCTTAATATCGTGAAGAGCTCTTATTGCCCATGGCTCTGCTGTTTTGTTTCAGCTGATGAGATCCAGTGTTAGACACTTGTCTGTCCTTCAGCTTCCTGTGGTCCTTGTAAAGCTTACAAAAGATGATGAGATATTCATCCTTCTCAGGGACCACAGCTCTGTCAATGTGGTGACATTTAGAGCTCTTACAGTAGCAGGTTCAGCTGAAGTCTCTAGGAAAAATCTGCTCTTCTGCAGATAGACTCTCCACAACTATCCTGCTTGGTTGAGAAGATCCTAACATTTCTGTTCCAATGAAAGTGCAGTCAGTCTCCAGATGTAGTAGGTTCTTGAGTACACCAGAGTCCATACTTCCCATGGGATTTATTCTCCTAATGGCCTTTGCAGCTGAAACTCAGTAACATCTTTGCACCAGGATGCTGACTGTTGTTTGGTGTGCAGCTGCAAACTGAGCTCAGTTCAAGAGATGATGAGACCAAGATCTCCTCTGAGTTGCAAAGAAAGCAAAGGAAGGGATCTGGAGGAGGGGGAAGAACTGGAATAACATACTCCATACAAATATGAACCCCTGGTATCTTCCAAATGCTTCAGCTAGTGTTGTCAACTCCTGCAATTTTTAGCATGAATATTTGGCCCCATTTCAAATTCCAGATTTTGGCTTCATGCCGCTTTCCACTTTCTTTTGAAACAAAACAACAAGAACAAAAAAAGAGTTCACAGCTTTCTGGGTGTAGACACAAACTTAGAAGGACCAGAATCGAAAAAGCAAACAAGTAAGACTCTTAAATCCAGCTTTTCTAAGCACTTTATTTAGATGAGCATTAGGTATCTAAATTGCTTAAATATATTTGGACTTGACAAGCATGCACAATGTTAGAAATAGAAATGCTGAGGCATCTTAAACCTTATGACTCCACAGGGGGATTTTTGAAGTGATGTTGCTATTGTAGCTGCTGAAGGGAGAAGAAAGACTATGTGAACAGGTCTTTCCAGGTTTATTTTTGCTCTCGCCAAGGGACTGCAGGACAAATACAGTCTCTTTCAGTCCCATTAGCTTTTATGAATTTGTTCCACTGCCAGCATATCGTTTTTGAAATTCAAGACAGCTATCCATTCTAAAAGAGCTCTGCTACTTCTCCATGGAGCTTGACCTGGCTTCTGGAGATTTGGATGGATGTGCTTTGTCATAGAAAAAAAGGCTCCAGCTCTTTGTTTTACCAGGACTTGCTGAGACACAGACCTTGAGCTCTGCAGTGCCTGCAGTACAGGTTTTTTAGCTCTTGGAGTTGTTGTATGGGGTATACATGCTGAGCATCTATGTAAAATAAATATATATAGCTATCCCAATGTCCACTGGATTTCCTTGGGCCTGTCTAAGCTATGGGTGAACCCCCAGGTGTACCAGAGCCCTTACCTAAAGCAGCAAGGATGATGTGATCTTGCATAGAAACACCACATTTCTCCTCGTGCATTCCTTGGGATTATATATGCCTCAGCCCAGTGCCATGCCTGCTTGCTGGGGGCTCTGCTCCCTGCCCAAAGGAGGAAGAGCACCAGTTCATTGATAGTTTGCATGAGCTGCTCCAGTTTGCCTGCAAGCTGGGAAAATCCCTAGCTTTTTGAAATGGTTTATTTGGGTGACTATTAGGCTTTGCTTGAGGGATGCAAACGTGGTGCCAGAGAGGGCAAACAGCAGCTCCCAGCAGGGAGGCTGGGACAGTGGCAGCAAGGCTTCCAGCACCGTGCAGGATGAGCAGTGACCTCTGTCTCAGACTGAGGACACAGGTTGGTGGCTGATTTATGGCTGAGGAGAGACAGGGGTCTCTCTGAGTTAAGCTGTAGGTGAGTTGCCATGGAGATGGGCTAATAAAGCACCAGGCAGCAGCCAGCTCTGACGCTGCTGCAGTTTCCAGCAGCAGGCAGGTGGGGAGAAGAGACAGCTGGCCTGTTGGTGATGGAGAGTGGGAGCAGGGTAGCACCAGGACAGCAGGGCAGAAGGTGGGTCTGTGGGGCTGTTGAGACAGCCCTGGGTGCTCTAAGAGAGGAAGGGGAGATGGGAGAATGCAGCACCCTTCTCCCATGTCTTTGGGGGGAGGATGTCAGCATGGTGCTCCTTGGTGGTGAGTGACAGCAGCAGCTTTCAGGGAAGGGGTTGGACCCCTGTGCACTCAGAGCATCTTTTGTTCTGGTCTTCTACATGCATCAGCCACCTGGCTGCTGGCTGCTGCCCCCAGCAGCACGAGAGGGCCTCAGAGCAGATGTGGATGTCAGCCTGCAGCAGGGCTGGTGCAAAGACTGCTGCACCCAGGGTTAGCTTTTGTGTGGGGAAAACCCAACCTGCTCCATACCAAAGCAGGTGCCTGCAAGCAAGTGGTCAGGGCCTTTCTAACTGCAGTGCTGTGCTGCTGAGCCTGGAGCAGGTCTGCACCATGCAGTGCCCCTGGGGACCTGCGTGGTGTTGGGGCATGTCTAGCTCAGCATGCTGCCCTTCTTCTCTTCAACACCAGGGAAATTCACCTGTTCCTAGCTCCCTCCACCAGCCCAGACACTGCAACACAGCTGCAGCCAGCTCCCTTGGATGCTGGGTGTGGATGTTAGGGGGGACGAATGGAGATGGCACAGATTTGCTTCCAAAGAGATGGGAATACTGGAGCTGTACTGCACAACCCTAAGCTCCCTCTCCAGCCTGCACCTTCAGAATGGCCACTCCTGATGTGCTGGAGCAGGGGTTAAAGCTGCAATCCTATGCTGCTGTTCAGGGGCACTGTAACGTGGACCTGAAACTAAGTATGCTTTTATTCTGGCTAGTTGAGCACAGTGGTGGGAAGGAAAGGCTTAGCTAATTATTAGCAAGATATTCCCAGGCTGCTGTACTTCCATTTTGAGAGATTATTCTTCAATAATATGGTGACAGATATTTTAACCTTGATCACCATAAGAAGGGCTTTGCCTCAAAGCCATCAGCTCCTGGAGCATGCCAGAGTTCAGGTAGGTCTTCCAGCAGGTAAAGGAGAGCAGGGTGGTGGGGAGGGAGGTTATGAATTTAAGAAATAAAAACTAAAGAGCTAGTGCTGCTAAATAACGTAAATAAATAAAATAGAAAATAAATAATGAAGCTTAATAAAAAGCCTTCTGATTGAATGATGCATTAAAGATAATTGCTTACAGATTTCACAAGATATTTTTATGCCTCCTAAATTAATGGGTATATCCACAGAGACTGATCCTTTTAGTGGAGAGTTACCTTTCCTTCTGAACAGAGCAGAGATCGAGACAATTCCAGCAAGCTAATGCCAGTTATCAATAACTCTATCCCTCCCCCTCAAAGAGATGTTTGTCTAAAGCTGGACTTCTTGAGCTAGCTAATGGCCAAAACCTCATGTGGTTACGCTCTTGTAGTTCCTTATCTTGTGTTTTCTTTCCATCTGACTCCAATTATGGTCACTTCTGCCACCTTGTAAGGACAACCTGCTGTGTGGTGTGGCTACAAGGGGAGTGATTTCATTTATGTTTATTATTGGAAAAAACTTTTCCAGTGAAGAGCCTCATGTCCAAAACTATTTCAGGCTGTTGACAGTGCCAGAGACTTCTGAGTGGAGGAGGCAGTCTTTGGAGAAGACCTGTTGGAGTGGAGTGAGAGGTTGCTGCTGGAGAAGTCTGTATAGCTGATGCTCACGGGTTAACAAGAGTGAAGAGAAGCATGGGTTCTATTGTCTGTGACTATTGTTAGCACTACTTAAATTGTACATCTTGCAATGGTCTTCAATAGGAGCCATTTGAAATCCTAAGTCATTTCTGGATGACTTTCTCACTGATTGTGTTTGATGACTGTTCTCATATCCGAGGCAGCTCATGCCAGCAGCTGAATCAATTTGGAAAGGAAGAACAAGAAGTATTGGGGCCCTTTCTGCTCTCAGCCTCCAGGCAACCAATTTTATTGAGCTAGCCAAGTCCTGTGCCTGGTCCCACCTCTGGCCATAGCCATTTTGGTGATGTTCTCCAGTGGAATGTCACCTTGCACTGGAAGGATGGTGAACCAGATTCTTGGAGGTTTTAGCCAAGTGAATGGCTGTGCCTCGGGTCTCCCTCTGAGCTCGTCCCTGTTTCCTTGCCAAGACTCTTCTGTTCACAGGCATATAAATCAGGAATGGAAGATGTGCCTTTGAGGGAACTTAGCTGTAAGCAGCTCAGTGTTAAGAAGTATGGGCAACTTACACTTCTCACGGGGCTTTTCCTTAGCTCAACATGCTTTGAGTGGCAGGTTGGACTAGATGAAATCTCTTCCAAAGTGAATTTTCCTATGATCCTGTGATTTGCCTCATTTATGGAGACCAGTGAAAAAGCTCCTCTGCTGGCATGCACGCACAGCAGTCTTCTCGAGTCAGTCTTTAGATTATGGCAGGAGGAATTAAATAGAGAAAAATACATTTTAAGACAGGAATAGCCCCAGACCGTGTACTGATTGCTTTCATTGATGTATGAGCTGTCTAAGGGCAATTAAAATGTTAGCTGTCCAAAGAAAATCTCCAAAGTGAGGTCTGCATAGCTCAGGGAAAATATCTTTTCGAGATAGAAAATAGTAATTCGAAGTCCTGTTTTGCTGATTCTTCAGAATTGTCCTGTGAGTATTTAATCTCCATCAGCTAGGGCAGGATGTAGGGTTGAGGGCTGGAGAAATTAATCTCGATTACACACAGTCTGTGGTTCCTCGAAGAGTGTTGCATTAACACTAAGGACGCTCCCTCCTCTGGTCTAAGAGGTGCAAGATTGGACTGTGGAGGCATTTGTGTTGGGCTAAATTCAGGTTTTGCACCAGATACTGGTCTTCAGATCCTGTGAGGCTCATCAGGTACCCTATCCAGCAGAGGAAAGCAGAACCCTACTGGCATCTGAACCACTACTGACAGATATAATTCTAGATACCCAGATTAGTAAAGAACATGCACAGATCATAGGGAGATAAAACTTTGCTCAAAAGAGAGCCTGTATTCTCTTCCTGCTGTCCAGAAACACGCACGATGAATCTTCTTATCTCACCAAAGTCAGGAAGGCTGTAGTCTGTAGGGATGAGGTAGAACAGTGATTGCCTCTGCCTTTCTCCTGGAAGCAAGAACCAGCTCATTTTCAAAATGCAGAGAACTGACAGTTAAACTGCATTTAATAATTCATGCCTCGAGGGCCCTTGCCCTCAAGTAGGTTTGCATGCTATTCGCAGTGTTCAAAACCACAAGTATTAGAGGAACTTGGGGGTGGTCAGTAACGCCCGCAGTTCCGATCCTTGATCTCATCCTCTCCCCAGTGCCGGAGGGAAGGTTCTGCACCTCGGCGCCAGGGCTGCGGCGGAGCCTTGCAGCGCGTCTTTAGCAGCGGGCTCTGCAGGGACAATACATTTGGGGTGCGATTGACTGTCAGCTTTCGGCTCCCCAGCTTGGCTCCCGTGTGTCCACAAAGCCCCACACCCAGCCAGCTCTGCCCAGTCCCTCTCGCATCGCCCTTCTCGGGGATTCCCGCGCTGAGTCTGCCGTTCTCATTGCTGTTTCTTGCCGTGTTTTAACCTCTCTTTTTCCTCCCTCCGTCTGTGCATTTCTTTTCCCTCTGATTGAGACACAAACATTGGTGACTCCAAGTTGTGGGCCAAACTTCCGTGCCCCGCTCGAAGCCCCAGGATCCGCCCAGGCCTTGCAGGAGCAGGTGCGTTGGCAGGAGCTGGGGTCCAGAGCATCCCTCGAGGTGCTGCCCATCCCCTCGCAGAAGCAGCAGCACCTCGGGGAGCTCCCCCCTTCAACAGGTAGACACCGGGAGCGGCCAGCCTTGCTCTGCTCATCCTCCTGCGCCGAACAATGGCAGGGGTTCCGCGGTGCTGTGAGGCCGCGGGTTTGGCAGAAGGTCCCGGGGCACTGCTTGGGCTGGTTGCCCCAAACCGGTGGAGGGAAGGCGAGAGCGATCCGTCCGCACCGCCGGCGCTGCGGGGAGGACAGCTCCGCACAAAGCGGGTGGGTAAACCCTCCTCCCGGGCGCGGGGAGGAGGAGGAAGGCGGGGGGATGCTGCTTCCCTTCCCTTCCCTTCCCTTCCCTTCCCTCCCTCCCTCCCTCTCTCCCTCTCTCCGTCGCCGCGGTCGGAAGAGCGCACAGGCGGCAGCCGGCAGCCCCGGCCGGGCAGCGCGGGGCGTTTGAGGGCGCAAAGACCCGCGGAGCGCTGCGGGGCGGACCCCGGTTCTCCCGCTGGGGCAGCCGACGCGGCGGTGAGTGCGTGCGGGGCTGGCGGTGAGGGCATGCGGGGCTGGCTCGTGTGCATGCGGGGCGCGGCGGTGAGTGTATGCGGGGCTCGGCGGTGAGTGCATGCGGTGAGTGCATGCGGGGCTGGCGGTGAGTGTATGCGGGGCGCGGCGGTGAGTGCATGCGGTGAGTGCATGTGGGGCTGGCGGTGAATGCATGCGGTGAGTGCATGCGGGGCTGGGTCTATATGCGGGGCGCGGCGGCGGTTCCCGCTCCCCGGGATCTTCCCCTCTCGTCCCCGCGCTTCCCCGCGGCGAATGCTCGGGCGGCCGCGGGCTGGGAGCGGGTTGACGCGGAGGACGGCGCTGCCCCGCCGGCCAGGGATGGGGCTCCGGCTGCTGCGCCGCCCTCCGGTGATTGTCCTGGGCCCGTGAACAATAGAGAGAGCAGCGGGGGACCCCCTGCTCGCAGCCCCTGGGTAGGGCGGTTGGGAGAGCAGCCGCGGGATCGGAGCATCTCAGTTCCTGCAGAGCTCCGGGGTGTGCTGCTTCGGAGCACAGCAGCTCCCGAGCCGTGCCGGGGTCCTCCCCGCTGGGGACCGCATGCCTGGCACTGCCGGCTGGAGAGCGGGCAGCAGCGCAAGCGACTGCGATGGAAAATGTCTGGATGAGGACAATAGCGACTCCCGTTCCTAGAGCAGGACGGGGAATGCAAGGGAAGGGTCTGAGCAGGGAAGACAGCGTAGCAAAGCAAAGTCAAATTTCCCCCTGAATCCTCTAGCCAGGCCGAATAGGCACTGATGCTGTGGTGGAGTGGGGAGGAATGGTGGGCAGGAAAGGAGTTTTGAGGTCTGCAGTCTCCGAGGCTAGTATGGGAGGAAAGGAAAAATAGCTCTAGATTTTTCCTCCTCCCCCCCGAGTTGCTGATGCATGGATCGCTAAAAAGGAACAGCGTAATGCAATTAAGCATTAGACGGTCTCTGCTTGCAACACTTATCCATTGTTCAGGTTGTTCTGATGGCAGCAGCTGAGCAGGTTTGCTCCCTCATCTCTTGGTCCTCTTAGCATCTTTGTGGGGAGTGTTGGAAAAGAAAAATAACAGGTGGTGAGTCAGGTCTAGCCTACAATTAGAAGATGCTACTTGTGGTTCAGACAAATCTTCTTTCTGTAGTTTGTCTCTTTAACTTTCTCTTTACCCTGGAGGATAAAGGATTTCAGGCTGTTTTGAGGTGATGCTGTTTTGGAGGCTTTGCAAGACTGCCCTTCAGCCTGTGTCTGGGTGTCCTGCAGTCTGCACAGGCACATGCACAGAGGCAGGAGCATGCGAGCCTGAAACTTCTTAGGCTGAGACTGATGCCTGTCCCACTTAGGTTTCAGCTTCTCCTTAGTCTTTTTCTGCTTAATCCATTCTTTCACCTCAGTTTCTTTTTCTCCAAGTAGACCTCGTTCTCTTCAGCCTGCTCCTCTCACCACTGGAGAAGCAGTGCAGCCCAGCCCATCATCTCAGCAGGAGGATTCTTGCAAACTGTTTACAAAAAGTAGCACAATACCCAGGCTGAATGCTGACATAATTACATATCCAGCCAGAGAGTGTAGTAAATAATCCTGCCTTTCAAGCTTTTGCCCAGTGGTGAGTCTTTTGCCATCTCCTTTGCCTGTGGCTAAATGTATTATACTTGGGCTTGCATTTATTTATATTCTGGAAACATTTAGTCAGCACAGCCAGTGCTCAGATACATGGTACCAAAGTGGTTGTATACTGATGTCTTGCACCATACCTGTAATTTCTGTGATTCTGTGATACACACTTACTGTTGATGTAGGCATTGTGTGTCTGAATAGGCTCCTATAGTTCTGCTCATGGCTTCAGACTCTGACAGTGATGCTTGGCATGGGCTGTCAGGGGAGGAACAGTTGCTGAGGTGTGAATATTGTTCCAGCAGGGAAGGAAAGCTGGCTGTGGGGTGAA
This sequence comes from Ceyx cyanopectus, assembly GCA_013401355.1. Classification (NCBI taxonomy): domain Eukaryota; kingdom Metazoa; phylum Chordata; class Aves; order Coraciiformes; family Alcedinidae; genus Ceyx; species Ceyx cyanopectus. The sequence continues at coordinate 21,646 of VYZU01052297.1, forward strand.
GGTCAAAAGCACTGACAGAAAGCACAAGGCTTGGCTGTCTGTGTTTGCAGTCATTAGGGTGGTAACTGGTTTTCCAAGGATCTCTGTGTACTGTGATTGCTGACCGTGGACATTGTCGGTCTGGTTGTATTTCCAGTTGTGCTTTTGAGTCTGAGTCTGTCTGCAGTTGCTTTGATTGTGAGTCAGTCTGTCTGCAGTTGCAGTAGCTGTGAATCAGTGTCTGTCTGTAATTATGTGGGTGAATCAGTGTTGCCTTGTTACACTTGGAGTGCAAATGGTTTCCCATAGCGGTTGTGGGTGTGAATCACTCTACGGTCCCTCTGGATGTGTTTTTGAGTAGAGAGATGCAATACTGGGATTAATTTTGTTTTGATGAAGCAAAAACTGTCAAGTATCTTCTTGTTTTGAAAAATTAGAGCTGGGTTGGGAGTTGGGCACAGAGCTTGTTTCTCCATTACCATTTTTCTACAGAAGAGATGCACTCTAAGGCTTTCTCCCAAGATTTCCACTTTGATCTGAACTTTTCATTTCTTCTCCTTGTGCTGCTGGTTCTGAGTGTCTTCTTCCACTGGCATCTCTTGAAGAACTGCATAAAATGCATTTGGTCTCTTACGTATGTGGTAGACTCATGGGGAGGTCGTTTATGGTTTGTGCAGCGTGTGTGTTTGTGGGGCTGAGCCACTGAGTGCCTCTCAGGTAGGTAAGCAGTAACATTTTCATGCTTGTGAGTTGAAGACTGTGTGGTTCCTCTGCCGTGTGCCTCTTGCTGTGAGCCAGTGCTGTGTCTCTAAGTAGATTGTAAACAGCAAGTTTGATTCAGGCAGGTGGAGATACTGCTGCCTGTTTCTTGTTCTCTGATTCCTGTAAAATGCTGTAGTAACTTCTGGACTTCAGAAGCATCTGTACAGCACAAAGCAGCACTAAAGTGAGAGGCTAATCAGAGAAATCCAGGCTATCTCAGATGATGGAAACAGAGTGCTCCTGTCCATCCAGGCTAAGAGCAGGCACTGGCTGGTGCAGGTGCTGGCAGTGCTGGAGTGCTTCCAGCATGCGCTGCCTTGGGTGTCTCTGCCTGCCTTGTGCAGTGTACACACACTGCCCAGTTAGCTCATTCCAGAACAAAGAGATGCAAACAACCAGTAGGATAAAGGTTTTGTGAAACAAGGTGACTTCTTCCATCACTTCCAGGCTTCCAGATGAACCACGTTCGATCACTGCCGCCCCTGCACTCCAATAAAAAGACAGCTCTATTCCAAAAGACCCTCCTTTTTAGCTTAAGTGGTTGAGAAACAAAACAACAGCTCCCCAGCAAGGACATAGGGCAGCATGTGCACATCCTGCATTTATTGCTGCTGCTGCTGCGCTGAGTGCTTGCTGGCTCCCCATCTCTGCAGAGGGAGCTTTACCCAAAAGCTTTGGAGCTTTACCCAGAGAAGTGGTAGAAGAGGCATAGCGGTGATCTCCACAAGGCTGCTGTGCCCACAGAGGACTGGGGATGTTTGGCAGAGCACAGCCTGTGCGGTTTGGACAATTTTAGACTCCTCAAGAGGCATTGGAGGACTTCTTCTGGTGCCCGGGACTTGGCTTTGCAGAAGCTCCAAAGCAATGAGGAAGGGCTTTAAGGAGTTTCTTGTGCTGCTTCTGATCTGGGGGGGTAAATATGCAGGTGTTGTGAGGTCACCTATAGTGCTGTGCTTGGCTGTGCTACTGTGCAGGTGGGTGGATGTGCCTGGCAGCCACTAGGCTGGTGCCACTAGAGCACCACCCTCTTCTCCCTGCATGGAAGTCCTTGGATCTGGGTGTTGGACTGAGGCTGCATCAACTTTCCACTCTGTTATCTAACTGGCTTCCAAGCATCAGCTCCCCACTGCATACCCCTGCCTGAGATACCTGACTTGGCAAAGCTTGGAGCAGCTGCAGGTCCTAAGGACTGGGGGCTGAGTGGGAGCTCTGAGTGCTCAGCACTCCTTCATCTGATGCCACTGGTAGAGGTTCATGGTCATGCTGACCTAATGACACTGAGGGAACACTGAGGGAACACCCATCTCCAGGTGCAGAGATGAGGCAAACATGTCCTTTGGGCTGCTTCGTGAATGCCAGCGGCATGATGAGGCTGTGGCTAAATGAATGGGATTGTTCCCTTGGCTGCGTGTGCTTCACAGGGGCTTTCATTTGGGAGAGATACTGATGTAACTCTCATGAATGTACCCAAGTGGGTTTATGGGCCTCTTCTCTCTTCATTTCCTTTTTGAGACTTGCAGTATCCTCCTCTGTGAGCTCTTCTCTCAAATATTTTTTTGCAAACCTTACCTTTCATGCTCCACCTACAGAGATCTATCTGTCTTTCTCTTGTCAGCAGTAAGCCTGGGCTAATTACTCTTTCCTAGGAATGCATTGCAGAACATGCAGTAGTTTCTAGAACAAAGATTTCTGAAGAGATCAGGCTCAGTATGCCAAGTCAGGAGATATACAATATTAACTCAGTTACTAGGGTACCTTGCTAATCTGAAAGGCACCAGCACTTTTTTTGGTTCCAAAACCCACCTCAGTAGGAGCAGAGGCTGAAGCATGTTGCTGTCTTTGGTAAAATGAAGCTTTTTCCAATTCCTTATTCCAAAGCTGCACATCCAATGGGAAGTCTGTGTTTCTCGGGAGTGGTTTTATGCTCTGAGGCTCTGGAGTTTGGAGAGACTGTGTGTGTTGGAGAGGAGCGGGGATTTTTCTGATGTCTTTATGTATGAGATTAGGAAGAGACTTGCCAAAATCCAGAGTGCAAAGAATTGTAAACTTCAACTATTGCTAGATTCCAGCTGCAAAGTATTAGCAGGGCTATTTAGAAAATCTGCTTTTGATTCAGCTGTGGAGGATACCAGCAACTGCAGAACTGGCAATGGATGTGTTTGCTAACTGTGCCAGTGTGGAATGAGCAATGGACAGAGGAAGGTAGTGGATGACACACCATACTCCAGGGGATTCCATCTTACACAGGCACAGGTGCCAACCAGAAGCTATAGGGAGATGTTCCTTTGTGAAAGAGGGGGCAGGAATCGCACCACTCCTTTCTCAGCTTAGGAATCTTTGCATTCTGCTTTATTTCCTCACAGATACCAAGCAGTTTCTTTTCAGTTAGACCTAGTAAGAGATTTTAGTTTTTTTCTTCCCTGAGACTATTATCATCCTATCACCATTCTCAAACCCTCACTCTATCACAGGCACTGAAGTGCATGTTGCCTGCATCCCCCCCCCATCCCCTCTCAGAGGACCAGGCATCCCTGCAGGTATTCAGATGAAGACTATGACTGTTTCAGAGCCTTCCTGAATGGGATGTGACAGCTGAGTAGCATTTTGTTTAAGCACTTTCTGCAAGGACAGCACCAGTTCTGTCTGGATGAGCCCCACTGTTACTTTTCCTGAGGCACACTCATGGGCATTTCCACTCATCTCCTTTGCTGCACACTGAGGAAGCCCTTCCTGCCTGCTCTGCCATCATCAGTAACTGCTGTGAGGCCAGCAGCCCTCTCTGACAGAAACTCTGTTGTGCTGAAATCTCAGGGCCTCAGTCACTGGGCTGTTGAAAGCAGGACTGGTTTTACACTACTGCCAGGCCACAAACCTTGCTAGTAGATATATAGAGAGAAGATGTGTGGCCAGTAGCTACTGGGCTTATAAAGCACTCACAGCAGCTGAGATTTTGTGTGTTCCCTTGGTTGCTGCTGGGACTGGACTGTCAAGAGCACCAGTAAAGGGGAGAGGTGATGCTGAAAGTTATTGTGCTATGGAGACCACACTAGGCTCTGGCTATTTGGAAGATCCCTTAAAAGAGTGAAATTTCCTCCCCTGTAAAAGACTCTTTGCATCCTCCAGAGACATGTAACCAGCAATAGGGTGATGAGCAGTGGTGCTGGGTCTCCCAGCAGTGCCTGCTCAGACAGAACCAGAACCACAGGGTTCCTAAAATCTGATGGTTCGAAGTGTTCTTGAGGAGTCAGAATAGTTCCTGCAGAGTCAGTCAGTAGGCACCTTCTGCAAAACCAAAGGGGGGTCCTTGTTTGTGTGGATAACCCTGGTCAAAAACTGCTGTCAGTGGAAATTCTGCCAAACGTTTAGTGAAATCAGCAGATGGATAGGAAATGTTGATTTCAATTACATTTTTCAATGGTGGTGTGGGGAGGGGAGAGGGAAGTCAGCAGTGGTTCTCTTTTTTGCTTTTGGCTACTGTTTGAAATTGCCTTAAAGAAAAAATCTATGAAATCCTATTGTATAATATGCAAGTTTAAGTGAAATGAAAGGGAATAGTTGAAAGAAAATCTGTTGAAAAGCTGCTAATTGAAGGAGGTTTGAATTTGCGTTGTAAGAAACATCAACATTTTAGCTGTCCTTGTTGTGATTTGGAATGAGTCTCCCCTAACTGTTGGAATTTCCCACAGAACAGATGTTCAGCCTCTTAGTTTGTGCTTCATCAGCAAATCCCTGAATTTCCAGGACTGTGTACTGTCTCAGCTGGAGGGTGGCAGGAGCCAGAGGAGCCATCCAAACCCAGGGCTTGTCTCACCAGAGGTGTAGATGTGCCTGTGCCAGAAGGCTCCTGCAGCCTTCAGTAAGTGCATATTCCTTTGGTGTGGAGGCTGCACTGCCTGATTAAACAAGACCTGAGCACACCAGCAAATGCTCCCATGCACAAAAGTAATCCATACACTGGCATTTGCAAGGCTTTTAAATGGGTGATGGAGAGAAAGGTAAAGGTAACATGTCTGCAGTATGCTCCATGCAATACACTATTTTTTTTTCCCCCTGTGTCTGCCATTAGTGAATATCTTCCCAGAGAAAAAAGCTGAGGGGGGTGGATAAGGGCTTGTAGTGTCTGGGTTTTACATTCTGCCTTCATGACAGCTCATGTCCTCCTGGAGTTGTACTTGAGCTAAAAAGCAGGGCTAAGGGGCAGCATCCATGAAGATTGGGGGGTAATCAGGAGTAGCTAAATGCAGAAATGTGGCATAACTCAGAACCCAGGCTGGCCTCGTGCCCCTTCTTCCAGTCATCTGCAGGAGGGGTAGGCAGACACACATCACTGTGCATACCTGACATATGTGATCTCCAGGTGCTTCCATCCTCCTCAGCTCAGCTCCCTGTTCTCTCTGCATGGCATTGCTGTTGGTGGTTCCTGTCTTCCATGACTGTGCAAAAGCTCCTGCTCATCGGTAGTGTTCGTGGAGCTTACCTGCCCCCTTCATCTTGGGGAACTCTCCACTAGCTGAGAAATGCAATTCAGGTGGTGGGGTTTAGCTTTCAATCCAGCATCTCCTTTCGTGTTGGAAGCAGCTGCTTGAGGCTCTGCAATATTGGTAACTAGTGGGTGGGGAAACCCAGAAGTCAGATTTGGCTGGCAGTGCCATCTTGCCCTGGTTTCTGCAGGCTGTGATTGAAGTGAGCCTTCATTTACACTTTTGGGGGCTCACTCTGGCCAGTTGTGCCTGTCTGCCATGGTGCTGAGCCTCTGCTGGGCTGAATCCTGTGTGTGCCAGACGTGAGGTGTCGTGCTGGGGAGGCATCATGACAAGCTGTATTTATATAGGCTTTTGCTTAGCAGTGCTGTTCCAAGGTGCATCAACATAATGAGATAGATAAAAGGGGAAGGCAGTTAAAGGGGCAGTAACATCCCAGGAAAAGCAAAACTGAGCATTAATGAAAAATCTGAGCACACTAAGTCTGCTACAGCTGAACCCTCTCTCTACCTTGGGCCCCAGTGCCCAACCTGAGTGATTTCTGGTGGTGTCATGCCCAGAACTGCACGAAGGCCTAGCTGTTCAGAAAAAGCTTATTTTCAAAATAAATGGGGCTTGATACTTTGCAAGTGGGTCTGCTGTGGGGGTGTCCCCAAGGCAGCACAGGTACCAGGGGAGATGGGAACTGCTGTAAGGGGAGGGCAGCGACTAAGAGTGAGCTGAGGAAGAAGTGGAAGTGCTGGGTGGAAGGGAAACTAGTGTGGTCATTTCACAAGTGGAGCTGTACACCTGCTGCCAGCTGCTGAAGCACCTGGGCTGGATGTGCTGTGAAGATGGGGTGAGGGGTTTTATGTGCATGCTTAGTTCTGATTACATGCTTAGCTCTGGCCCCATGCTGCAACTTCCCTGGGGCCAGCAGTGCTGCAGGGGATGCTGCTGCCTTTAATCCCTGGGGGGGGGGGTGTTTCTGGGACTTCAAATACAGAACCCCAGAAATACTGACTGCTGGCTAACACAGATAAACTGCTGGGGAAAATGGAACTGAGTGAACTGCTTCCTTCCTGGTAAATAAAATCTCTTTCATCTTCTCTCTCTCTGTGCCCACCCTGGCAGGTTTTGAAGGCTTGCCTGCTGGTTGCTGCATGCTGACATCATGGCATTGAGGCTCCTGGGAACAGGGTCACTCTCTCTCATTGGCCTTGGAGTCCTAGTCCTCGTTTTGGCTCTCTCTGCTGATGCTGGGTAAGGTGGTGAGTGCTGAGGCCATTTGCCATGGCTGCAGTCCTCTTACTGTGCTTAAATATCCCTGTACCCTGTACTCCAGGTCAAAGCTCTAACAAGGTTCTCTGCTGTTGGACCCTTCCCTTGTTCCCATCCCTGTGCCTTTCACCTGGGACTGTTCAGTCCTTCGTGGCTTGTCTGACTGATGACATTAGCATTAACTGAGGTGCTCTCAGTAAGGACAGTTGTCAGCACTTTTTGCAACAAAACCCATTTTCAGATTTGGCCTCTGCACAATTCAGTCTGGGCAAGGACTCGGCTTGTATGAGTCTCAACCTGGAAGCAAGACTCCCTTTCCTCTGATTTCTTAATGCACTTTTAAAGAAAACTAAAGTGCTTGAGGCGTGTGGGTGTGTTGGTATAGAACAATCCATGAGCAGCACACCTGATGTGCTGCAGTGGAGCAGGGCTCTGGTCAGTCCTGCCTGGGCTGATGTCCCTGGGCATTCACCCCCAGCACAGCCTGCCAGCCTCGGGGAGGAAGAAGCTCTGTGCAGAGGGACAGAAATGCAAATAATACATGACTTCCATAAAAAATTCAGAAAAGCCTTTAGAGTGCCAGGTACAGACACTTGAGATGTTGTCTGCTGAGTTATAAACCCAGCAGAAATCAAGGATCTTCATGCATGACAAAATCTCAGTGCTTCACTCGGGCTTCACCCATGTTGCCCTTTGGCCAGCTACTTGCTCCTACCCTGTCCTATCCGTGCTTCACCTGCCTGGATCTCACTTGGTATAAGCAAGTACATCATGAGGATGCCTTGCTGCTGACCCTCCTGTTGATGTACAACTGCCTGCGTGGGCCTAGGCAGCCCTGTGTGTTGGCCTCTTGCCTTCCCCTCCAACCTGCTGGAGCTGAGACCCCATCCAATGCCAGTGCTGAGGGGTGTCAGCAGCCCTTGTGCCTGCATCCCTGCCTCTGCCTTCCCCACTGCTGCCCTTTTGCTTCCCATCACATACTCCCTGGTGCTGCTGCCACGGTTCCCCTGCTGCCTGCTGTGTAGGAATCACTCACTCTGTCCACAGGAGGATTTGTTTCCTACATTGCATACGAGGGTACCCTTGTTTGGAGGTGAACATGCTGATGTGGCAGCCAGCTCTCCAGACAGCATGTGCATAGGGATGGGTGGCAAGGTAATGATTTTTCCTCAAGCCTATCCTAATTAAATTTGCTGTAAACCTCCATCCTCCCTGCCTAAAGGCTTTTAATTATTTTAAAACCATGATCCCCACACCTTTTTGCAGTTCCTTAGAGTTCTTCACTGTGGCTTTGAGAGAGATAAATGAGACCTGCTTTTACACCTTACTGAAGGGCAGGCTTAAGGTTAGGTGAGACAGACTAGACATCAGCTGGACTGGGGAATTAGCCCAAATCAGGTGCCAGACAGAGGTGCTGCTGGCTCTTCTCTTCCTGCACCTTCCCTCACCCTGCCTGTGCTGCTCTTTCCCTGGCACCTCCTGAGTGAATCCCACACTGCTCACACTGAAGTCAAAACCTTAAATGTCAGGCTAGGTAAAATGGCTTGGTAATTTGTAAAGTCATTTTTCCCATCACCTCTGAGCATCTGCCAGGAGTTCCTTCACAAAAATCTGTCTTCTCACTCTGTATAGTATGGATATTTTTTAAAGATAGCTTATAAAACATTAATGAATGAGCATGTTAACTATTCATATGTTATAGATGGTTATACACCCATCAGCAGACAAAGGTACAGATTCCTTTTTTACCAAGACATCTATGGAAAGCTGGTACAGTACAATTGAAACCTCACTAATTACTGTAGGCTTTTGTTTAATTCCTCAAAATTTTATTTACCTGCAGGGTGTTCAGCTATTTCAAATACTTCAAGTCCAGATGAAAAGGCAATCTCAGTGTTTTGATTCTAAGGGGAAGCCTTGAAGGCTGTGGTGCAGTTTGTAGCATCAGCTCCATGTTTCAGCTCTGGCAGATGGCATTGGAGCTGGGATGGGTGTTTTCCCAAACTTGCCTCCCCTCTCCATACCCTATGGGAACTGCACTTTAAGCACTTTACTGCCCTTGTTGGGCTTTTGAAGGTTGAGCTTCCAGGCTTGATGACTTCTCCCATGATAACAGGTATTGGTTTACTAAAAACAGATGCCAAGCAGCCTTGAGAGAGGTGGGATCCCACCCTTGGAGAAGAGAACCTCAAGCACTTGAAATGCAATTTCCCAGTGTTGGGTCATTCGTGCTGATGAAACATTCATGTCAGAATGGCCCAAAATGGAGAGCATTTTGACAGAAAACTCTAACCAGTTTTGCCACTTGTAACCCTACTGAGCAGTAGTGTCAGGGCTAACTTAGTCTTACCAATGAGATGCAGCAGGATTAAGCTCTGAACTCCTTAAACAATATTCCTCTTTTTTTCCCCAGTGACTTGCTGATGCATGCTTAAACCAGTGGCTGCACACATCAACAGGAGCAAGTGAAAATGAGACTGAGGAAGAGAAGGGGCAGAAGTGTTAGAAATCAGCAATGTAGGGACTTCTTTTTTCCCAGCTGTGGGGTGGGACTCCCCTTCAGAGGGTCATAGGTGCCCTTGCTGGTAATTGCAGCATCTTGCCCCACCAGTGTCTCTCTAGTGTGCTACATCTGTGGTCTTCACCAGGGCAGTGCTTCCCAATCCCTTCTCTCTGCAGTTCAGGGGCACGAGGACTGATTTGTGAGTCAGGGCTACCTTCTCCCAAGGGGCTCCTGGTGCTGCTGCCGAGGATCTTTCTGCTCCAACAGCCTTTTCTCCCCCTGCTTGTCTGGGCTTCCTTAACCATCCTTCTGCCTGTCTGTGTCTCTTAGTATTTTTTTTTTGCCTCATTGGTGTCTCTTATTTCCTCGTCCATCTTCTTTGCAATCTCTGCAACTCTGTACATTTTTATTCTATCTTCCTGTTACTTAATCTTCTGTCTTTCCATTGTTTTGCTCTAACAGCTGTTTCTGCCGGGGAAAGCTGTGCTTAAAGCCACAGGACTGGTACTCTGTGTTGTCTCAAATATCTTTTAGAGGCAGCCAGTTTCACAGAATCACAGAATCACAGAAATTAGGGGCTGGAAGGGACCTAGAAGATCATCTAGTCCAACCCCCCTGCCAGAGCAGGATCACCTAGACCAAGTCTCTCAGGAACAGATCCAGGCGGGTCTTAAGTGTCTCCAGAGATGGAGACTCCACAATCCCCCTGGGCAGCCTGTTCCAGAGCTCTGGCACCCTCACTGAGAAAAAG
>VYZU01052299.1:0-14769 GCA_013401355.1 Ceyx cyanopectus
CTTCACCTCAGGACTTTCCAGTTTGAAGGCTTTCTGAGAGGACTGGAGCTTCTGTTCCCAGGTCCTCACTCAGGTACTTCAGGCATTTGCTGGGTCAGTTAGAGATGGATATGTCACTTTGTATTTCTATGGCATTTAAAGTTTGCACCCAGAGATGCCAGGCTTTAATTGCTGGGGTAGGAACAACATGCTCTGCCCCTCAGAAATGCTGTTTCTCAAGTGTAGAAGTACCATGGGGCAACTTGAAGTACTGGAGCAGTTTTTGAAATCTCATGTCTACATTTTAGTGTAGACAATAGGCAAGAAAACACTTCTGTGACAGCAAAAACTGTACCTCAGGCAGCTGTCAGAAATGTGACTGCTCTCTTGTCCAAACTCTTTGCAAGAGAACACTTCCCAGTGTCACTGCTCTGCCAGACCCAGGGCTGTGCCAAGAGTCTCCTTGGTAATTAGCAGCAAATGTGTTGTCACGACTGCTTACACACAATGCCACTCCCAGGGCTCCTCCTGGCAGTTACTTTGCCACGTTCTCATCACTACAGATCAGCTCCCCCTCTCATTACATGCAGTAACAAGGCCTGAGAAAGGAACATCAGGTGGAGATTCCTGCCCAGTTCAATCAGGTGCTGATACAAGAGAGCACCAGGATCAGTAGCATGGCAGAGGGTGCTCTTACATTTACAAAGCTTGCAACCCTTGATTTTTCAGGAGCTCATTTTCAAGAGTGTCCTACAGATGCAAAGGGAATGTGGGCTGCTGTTCATCTGAGCATAATTTATTGCACATTTTACATTTAATTTCAGATCAACAGAACACTGGTTGTAAGTGAAATAAAACCCTGCACGAGGAGCTGCTCCCAAATGAAGACTTTTGGTAAAACAAGTGAACACCCCTTCACTGTAGGAACTTGCTTGTTAGGGGAGGAGGCTTCTCTTTTACACTAGCTCAAATACATCTGCTTCTGGAAATCTAATTGTCCTGTTACAATGACTTGAGCAAAAAGAAGCATGTTGCACAGAAGAAGGGGCCAGGTACATGTCAGGAAGTGACTTATGGCAGCACTTGCCATGAGCAACAACTGCCAAGATACTCTGGGCTGTTTTTGCCCTTCTGTATCTCACATGTGAGCAATGAAGGCTGTTCTAGGACTCACCAAGAGCAGGACTGTGGCTGAGAACAGACACAACTCTTCCTCTTCCCATGAGAAAGTCTTGGTGGTGGTGTACGCAGCATGTAGTAGATGCTACAGGGCTGCCCTTTCTATCTGCTGCATCACCAGAACTGCCCTTTTTCTGGTAAATCACTGGCATGGCTTCTCTGCAAGGTTAAGCCAATGGATTTATGCCAGAACTGATGCTTTTTGGAAATGGCAACTGAATTTTAAATTTTCAGCTCTTTGCCCATTTGGCATCTCTCCTCACTTTGGTCTGGTTACTTGCATAAAATACATTCCTCTTTTTCCTATAAATAAATTAGATGGGAAGAGACAGCTGCAGGATCAGAATCAAATGAGATGAACTGCTGTCCTTCTCCCCTACTTGCTTTCCTCTCTTCTTGAAAATCTTGATGGTTCTAGGTGGCAGAATGAAGCCTATTATTTATTAGCTATTAACACCTTGTGTCCTTGTCTGGAATACCAGCATTGGAAATTAGCAGCTAGGTGGATTCATGCTGAAGAGGTCCGTGTTACTACCAAAGACAAAGGACTTCATTCCAAACATACTTGTTCTTTAACAAGTACATTTCAAATACAGATTTGAGATGGAAAAACAAACAATCTCCTCTTTCCAACAAAATGATTTATGCAAAGGAGGTGGACAGAGAACTGAACTTCCTCTCAGGAGCAGGAAAAGGTAACTTACCTGCCCCAGGAAGTAATGGAGATGTAAGAACAACAGGTCTTCATTCCTGCTCAGTGCAAGAAGGTACAGGTGAGACTGCACACTGTGGCCAAACTGCATCAGGGAAGGGGGGCTGCAGGAGGGTGGTGCTCAGCACGGCCGCAGCAGAAAGCACTGAGCATTCGGAGTCACGTTGCTTTATTGGTTACTGAGCCACAATGCAGAGTATTGCCTTGGAGCCACCTGTGGAAGCAGGTTCTCTCCTTTTGTCTCCTAACAGAAGTGGCAGGACACCACCTGCTCTATGGATAGTAAAAATAAAAGTGTCTCTGTTCACACGTAGCATCAGGGGAAGGGCTGTTTCCGTGGTAGGGTGACGGCCGCGCGCTCCGTTAGCCGTCCGCATCGATTCTGTGAGCTGTCAGAGAACACAGGATACTCCACTGCCCTGGGAGAAGACCCACCCTAGCCCCAGCCTACACTGCACCAGGACAGACAGGGACAGTCCTGCTTGCTCACTAACTCATGCCCCTCTGGTGTAATGTGCAAGCTTTCTAAGTTGGGTATGCTTCTTAAACAGACAGGGAGCTGGTCTAGAGAAAACAGAGGCTTCTGCCCTGTAGCCAACCCCCCAGACATATGGGGCACTGGGAAAACTGGTCACTAGCAGATCCCAGCTTCACAAAACAATCCTAGCAGGGAGAAAGTTTTGGTAGACAGATAAATGGGGATAAGGATAAATTCTGTCTCAGGCTTCCAACTGCCTACATTGTTTGGCGTTCAGAGGGCAATGTGATGCTGTGAACTGCCTGGCAGTGACACCAACAGCTGCAGGAGGCCTTTGCTTCTGACTCCAGTTAGATGTATTAGGCTAGATGGTATAAACAGCTCAGGGGTGCTGCTGAGCTCTTTCAGGTCATACTCCAGAGGCATAGCATGGCAAGTCCATTCCAGTAACCTTAGTTCTGAACCCTAAAAGCTCAGTTCTGTGTATCTGGCCACACAGAGCTGAAGCAATGCCTCACTGGCTCCTGAAGGAAGAAGCAGGTGGTCTTTCCTACTTACATTGCTTTGGTATCCTAAGGGCCTCATTGTCAGCTGACATCACTTGGTGCAGAACTCCTCGGAACTGATAAAGCACTTTCAAACTCTTCTCCTCACCCACACAGGGGTCGTAGAAACCTGGCAGCCCAGCCTGGAACCAGAGAGACAGACTGAGCATCAGGAAATGGACTTTAACAGCTCTTCAGCTGACCAGGAACAATCACTAGTGCCAGAATAAGGTGTCTTTAAAAGAAGGGAGTTTTGTTGCCCATGAGGTGAGACAAGAAGCTAAGGAATCACCTCCACAGTGGCAAGTTCTAACTGCAGAAAAGAACAAATCAGGGGCTTGGTAAGTTTCTGGTGTACAGCCCCTGAGCCTGTAACACACACTGTCCCACTGCAAACACAGAAAAGCTGTGTCACAGGAAATGTCCAGAGAAACAGAAGTTCCCAGGGGTTCATAACACCTGGTATGTAAATGGCTCCTGTGAGCTGGTGTGCAGAAATCCCCTGCAGGACAGCACATGGTCCCATTGAGTCACACCCTCTGGCCCGGGCTCTGCCACAGCAGCTACGCACCTTGGATGCCTCTGTGAGGATGAGTTTAGAGTCTTTCACCAGGCACTGCAGGGGCACAGTCACGTCTATTACTTTCACCTTCTCATTCTTCCTGCTGTTGTCATTAACAAACTTCCCATACCAGGCGTTCACTACAATCAAACCTGCACCACACAGGAAATCACAGGTGTGAAGAAAGGCTTCCCACTGACAGCTCAGCAGACACGGGTTTAAACACCATCCTGGCATTTTCTCTTGCTTTCAATGATATTTAAATTCTCCTTGCCTGGACCTGTGCTTCTCCAGACAGAAGAACATTTCTGCTCGGGTGTTTGTTAACAGTCTTCATCACTAGGCCAAAACGACTTCAATGCCACACAGTCCAAGTGGATGTCAGTTCACTTGGGAACATTCTCTTGGAAATTGCTAGCAACCACCACTAATGAGACCAATGAAACCATCCCTTCAGACTATGACTGTTGCACATATCTGCATGCACCCCTCTCTTGTGGAGAGGAGAATCCAGACTCTTGCCATCAGCCTGTTGACCCACCTCACCATGGTAATACTCAGCAGATCCCACTAAGTTCAGGCACTAGGAGCTGGATCACAATGGAGCTTCCTGACTGCACGTGCAACAGCAATTAGCTGTGCTTCATTAGGAGTGGAAATAAGAAACGATACCTTGCATTTCTCCCCTCAACCACCCAGACTTTGTATTGTTCCATCCTCTCTCCAGATTTATGGAACAAGTAAATGGCTTTGTAATCTTTACCCATTCTGGACTCCTCTGCTTCGATTATCCTGCGGACAGACTCCTGCATTAACCGCACCTGTCAGAGCAGAAATCAGACAGTCAGTGTGTCCATAAGAGAAAAGCCCAGAGAGAGAACAGCTTCCTTGGACCAAGGGTTAGCTATGGAAAAACCTACTGCAGCTTCAGCCTCCTGCTTCTTCTGAAGGATGTCACTGGCTGTGCTCTCCCTTTGCTTCTCCAGCTCCCTGGCATAGGAAGTCAACAACACGTCAGGTGTAAGAAGTGGATGGGATTCAGCCACAACGTGGCAGACACTTCCCCACCCCCCCAGTCACAGCTGACCCACAGCCCCACATGAGCTCAGGTCTAAGGTTCTTCCCCACCTGTCAAGATATCTTAGCAGGCTTACAGAACATGGCAGTGCTGGTGATGCAGAGAACCACAGCACCTCAGCTGGACAGCTGCCTTTGCATCAGGCTCCCAGGAGCATGTGAATGGACTCCCCAGCTCTGAGTTCAGAGCAGCCTTGTGACCTCACCTCTCCTTTTGCGCCCTGAGGTAGGGTTTGATGATTAGCCTGTGCATGGCGAAGTAGATAACTAGAGGTCCCACAGTGGCATAGAATACAGCACTGGGAAGCAGCTGATCTGTTAGGTGGACAGGGAAGAAGTAGGTCTGGCTAGCCCTATTCAACCTGAAATGAAACCAGAACAGTGACAGGTAAGAGGAAATGCAGAGTTTAGTGTGCTGGACTAAGCACACTGAGCAGCAGCGTATGCTGCTGAAAAACAAAGGAGAGATCAACAATGAGCTCAGAAAGGTGAAAACCCAATAAACTGAAACCAGACAGTGGTCAGACAGACAGCTGACACCACCTACAGACAGAAATGTATGTAGCAGACATCTCGTAGTAGTACCTGACCACTCCAAAGTGTTTAGGGTTTTTTTCATCTTAGGAGAATGTATTCAGTGGTGAATTTCACCACTGAGAAGGACCAACATCATCATAAAGAGGAAAGAAAATGCTTTTAGAGAAGGTCCATGTTCACAATGCTGGCCTGTGCGTTCAAGGAAGGAGTACATCAGTATTTTACCGATGCTTATGGGAAGTGTTCTAGTGTTTCCTCAGCACAGAGGTCTTTTGTTTCTGCATCAGGCACGGCCTCTGCTGGCACCGGTTAAAAATGCACATCAGTACACGAACCCTTAAGAGAGTTCTGCCCCTCTTTGTGCTAATTCAGGTATATCCTTATGTACAGCACTACAAAAAGAGAGTGCAATTAAATCTATTTTTACTACTAATATTTTCAAAAATCTTCCTTCATTTACCACAGTGCTCCCACCCTCACTTCAGCATGTATTTGCTAAATATTGTGACGTAGTCCTGACAGAAGTGGCCCAGATTAGCAGCAGCAGAGGGCACATGCTGCTTCCTTGGGCACCTCCTGTATCAGAGGGGAAGGTAGCTGCAGCCTTTCACAGCGACATGTCACCCTAGGACTGGGATCTTCCCACCTGACTGCTGGGACTAGAATAATGCAGGTTATGATCAGGCTCTGCAATAGAGTTGTGATCTTGAACTGACTTGATTTTCAGAGAGACTCCTTGGGGAACACCAACGCTGACAGTGGCTCCTAAAACGCTGTGTCTGGAAATCTTCCTCTCTGCTCCATACTCCACTATGGTCCCAAAGAAACCTGCCCTGGAGCGACAGAAACAAGACCAAGTAAGATAGGGAAGACTCCTGAATTTCTCTTTACTGAATCCTGTAGTTGCCCAACAGGTAAAATATGGAAATACATCTGTGTGCAGCAGATGTTGGCTACTGGACAGTTCACTGTGCATCCACAAGATGAGATTAACCTTTTCAGCTTGAAAAGCAGTAAACAGAGCACAAGAACTTCTGGCGTTCTTACTAGTGATGATCTAGAGATATCACACACAAGGACTGTAAGTTCCACTTCTCTGAAGAGGCACAGAGCTAAACCTCCAAGACATGCACTTCAGCATTTATCAGATTTAATTAATGAAAAGCAGATTCCTGAAAGCAACAGAAGCATTTGATGCGTGTGGAACCTGGAGGCTTACAACAGCAGGAGGAGACAGATTTTTCAGGCCATAAGCAATGGGAATTTCCTCCTGCACACTTACTTGAGAGATCCCTTCACTCGTGTTTGATCCTCATCTTGAAACTTATGCTGGTAACTCACCATCATGAAAGAATGAGGGATTCCCAGCTGAAATACAACAGACAAACGTATGAGTCCACACCCTTGGCCACCACTGCATGTTCCTTCACATTTCCATCCTTACCCTCTAAGTGGCACAGAAACTGGCCATGCTTGCCAGAGCCAGCCAGCAACCCCTGCAGGCTGTGCTGTGCATCCCGACCCTGATCTGACCCCGTGGGGTGCAAAGCCTTGTGCTCTGCCAAACGCAGCTGGTGTCACCTACGCTCCCAGCAGAGCAACTGCTCCGTTACCCTCTGCCCCAAGGCAGAGCACTGCTGGGGTGGCAGAGCCACCGAGGGCGGGCACGGCGGCTCTCACCTGCAGCGCCATGGTGAAGTGGCTGGTTTTTGTGTCCCGGACAATACTGGTGTTCATGGCTGACTGGATGCCCCAGCGCCACTGCAGGTACCCCATGGTGTTCTTGTCGAGGTTGCGAGCCAGCACCGTGGTGAGGCCCGGGCGGATGCCACGGGATGAAAACTGCAGGGCACAGTTTGTGGTGATGAAACTGGGGACCAGAGAAAGCCTTGTCAGTGATTAAACACGGGCTCCCAGCTGGCATCAAACTCCTTCTGCCCAGGACCCTCGCTGAATATACAGCCACTAACATGAACAGACCACCATGCCTGAGGGTTACAGGACAAACTCAAAACTAATCCAGACTGTACCAGCACAGCATGGCCCTGGCTTCCTGGTCTGTGCCACAGCACTGCAGCCCGTGCAGCAGGCTCCCTGTGAGCCGTGACCCTTCTTGCCCCAGGCAGACAGTCCTGGTCTTCTGGAGAGGCAGCACACTTGTCTCCCTGCTATTTAATAATCCTACAGCATCAGTTCCACAGCTCAGCATATATATATAACATATATTGGCAACATGATCCCTGTATTAGCTCTGAGGAATGGCATTATTTACTGAGTTAAAAAACACACAAAATGAATATGAGCATTTTGATTAGTGCTAAAGCACGACCTTAAGGCTAAAGAAGAAACACCTTGTTTTGAAGGATAGAAAAAAAAATCCAGCATTAACAAGCACGAGGATTCAAGCCATTTAGTTCCTTTGTGTGTTACATTAACCATTAGACATGTCTCTAATATTTACCATCTTGGTGTAAGATTACGAAATATCTTCAGACCAAAGAGAGGTCCCTGGAGGTCTCCTGCTCCAAACTCCAACTGTTTAAATGCATAATGCCACATTGTTAGAAGGAAACATCCTTTACCACAGCTACAAAGCACTTCAAACAGGTCACTGACATCACAGACATTTCACACATCTGAGCACCACTCACCACAGATCTCAGCACGCTCTCTTCTGCTGGCTTTGCACTCCAGTGAGAGGCATCTCACTGAGTGGGGTCCTCATGAGTAACAGAACCAATTTCATGTCCTATAGGCTACTATTGCCTGCTCTGTCTGCTCCACCAGTGGAAGTGGAAGTGGAGAAAACACCTCCACCACAGCCCCCCAGGGCACACAGTAAGGCTCAGCAGCTCTGAGGATAGGAGTCCTTCTCAGGAGCCTCCCAGTACTGCTGTCAGCAGTTCTGCTGCTTCACCCACCAGTCTGTGTGCAAAGCAAAGCCAGACTACCACACTGCCCTAAGCTGCATGCTCACAGCACTGGAATGCACCACAGAGCCTTCAGCCAGTGACATTATAAAAGCCAGAGACAACAGCTACCAATTCTGTCAGCACAGGTGAAGTACAAAATGCATAGCTAAATGGAATGGGGAAAAATGAGGAAAACACAAGGTTTGGCCTTCCCTTTTTCTCAAATTGCTTTGAGAATTCTTTTTTCTGCATGCTACGAAATGAGCAATGCAACAGAGCTAGGTAAACACTAGGTAATCAACCCAAGCAGCCAACAGACTGGGTATAAAAATGCACAGCAGCTACTTCTCTTACCTCTCCCCATCCCTTGGCAGATGTCACTCGTCTCAGGGCAAGATTAATTGATCCACCTCCATTCCCATTCTGGGTGGAAAGGTTACCAGACAGTATTGCTGTGTCTGTGGCAGTCAGTGGTGCCTGAAAAAATTCAAGTGTTGTTACCACATACTCTGACCCCAGTTCACAATTTAATGCATTTTCTGCAAGGACACAACCGTGATGGCAGAGACTGTAAGTGCAGAGAAACAGGAGACACTCTGGATGCCTCCTTGCCATTCACTAAGCCCAGGTGTTTGAAACACACACAGCCATGCTTGCTCTGAATTTTGGAGCCAGAAGGACAAGCATGGCAAAAAGTGAGGCAATTCTTACAGCACTGGGTATTTGTGGAACCAGATACCTGATCTCAGCCACAACCAAGCCTCCTGCCAGCAGCAAGGCAGGGGCCCTGTGGCCCACAAACGTGTGTTGTACAGTCAGCCCCAGTCCTGCTGCTTCCCTGTGCCACCCGTGCTGGAAAACACAGACTCCCCCCCGAGCAGGGCTTTGTTCAGCTGCTCTGGGGGCAGAGCCTTGCTAGCCCAGCCCTGCCTGGGGAGCAGCCTGAGCCCCCCTCACCTCGATGGACTGGGAGATGTGCATCTTGTTGATCTCAATCTGGGGGAAGCTGCTCCCGGGCACATCTTCGTATTCCTCCTCATAACGGTCAAAGAGGTCAGTGGCATCTATTCCCACACTGATTGTTCCCTAGGGGATGACAAGCAAAACAAGCACATCAACAAGCAACCAACATGCAGAACAAATAATCCTTGGATACAACTATTTTTTCCTTCTGCACTTTTCCCTTGTTCTGCACTCTAAAATTATTTTCTTACACATTCGAGACAAACACAAAAAAGTGTTTGAGACAAACAATACAAATCACAAAATAAGCTGGATAATTTTTCAGCAGGAATGCAACTTGTAGTATCAGTAGGTAACTTTTCTATCATGACCTATCTCAGAAGAAGGTATCATACTTTTATGCAGCAGGTTTCTTCTTACTCAACAACTGACTTTGTTCTGTCAGTACTTTAAAGTTGAAATAATGCATTTCAGAGATTTATTTTCTTCAGTGGAAATCCTCTAAATGCTTTCTTCTTCAAAGCCATCTGACACAGTTCAGTTTTGAGCTGCCACATTCGCTTGCAATTGACTATGTTAGTAAAAAAAATTATTTTCTTTTTCCTAGTTTATATCTTGCAATCAGAAGAAAAGCTTGACATAGACTGACTTAGAAAATAGCTAAGATTTTTTTCTTGGACCATAGAAAAGCTTATTCCTACAAAAACTAGGCCACAGCTAAATAGTCTGGCTACCTGCTGCTGTGCTCACTCACCCTGACTGCAGGAGTGGGTTTATTTGAAAAGGGCATGATTAGATCCTTGTCTGGGTCATATAACTTCAGGCTTTGGAAACCTTCCCTACAGACCTATCAAACAGCATTCCAGCTCCTAGAATATGCTGCAATAAAAAACCCAACCCTCAGTGCACAAGCACAAACTCCAGAGCAATTTGCATAAAGAAGCTCAGTATCTGGGTAGGCACAAAACCCACTCACACAGAGCTCGTGTGGATGGAATACATTCTTGTGTCCACATGAGTGAGCACTTGTCCTTGCTCACTCCACTCCAATCAAGTGTCAAACCATAAACAGAATTGCAGAGTTTGACAAGAACTCAAAACTTCCCTCTGGTTCTGATGTGTAGATTTCCAACCTCTTCTTAATGTTTATTTTCTGATTTTTAATGCAGCAAACACTGAACGAATGTTTTAACACTGGAAGGTGGGATGATTTCCACAAGAGATCTGGAACAGGGGCTGTGCCCCAGCTGTTTACAAACTGCTCCTGGCTGGCGAAGGTCAAGCCACTGAGCTCATCCTTCTGTTGGGGGCAGCACCAAGGACAAGCTCCTGGGGAACTGCTCTCTCTCTCTCACTACAGCTTCTTCAGCTTCAGCCCTCTCCTACACTGTGCTGTTCCTTGGAAAGAGGCCACAATCACAGTGAGTGAAGAAAAGCTGCCAGTGGCTGGGGAAGCAGCACAGCCCTGGGAAGACATGGAGCAGAACAGACAAAAAGAAACCAGAAGTGCCAGCTCCACTCTGTGCAGTTCCAGAGTGGCCAACCACACTTGTCCAAATAAAGGTGGGTGCTTATTTTAACAAAAGGAAGAACAATTTCCATTTTTCCCTGATGCTCTTCAAGGAAGCGAAAAACCCAAGATCTTTTGTAAGAGAGGCAGGATGGGAAGAAAGGTTTTCCACGTGGAGCACAGAACTGCTGCCAGGCTGCCATTTTCAACTGCAAGTTAAACACTTTCAAACAAGGGATGCCATACTGAGAGGTAAGCATGCTGAATCTGAATGGCAAAAGACTGAAAGTTGAGTCTTCTCAACTCAGGTCAGGACAGAAGCAGCAGTAAAGCTGTCAAGGATTTGCACCAAAACCCCATCTACTGCAGTGTGTTTATTTGCACAGCAGTGCCTGTGCCCTTTGAGACATGCACCAAGGGCCACACGCCTGAAATTCACTCTGCCTCCTTTCTTTCAATCATCCTCCACATCTTATATTTCCTTCTTCACACGTAGGAATTTTAGAACAAATATACCAATGAAAAAAAAGGAAACCACGTGAATCTCTCCATAAAAATCCCCATTCAGAGGAAGGGAGTGTCTCCATTCCCTCCCCAGCTCCTCTGCAGACCTTCTCTTTAGGAACCCATGTTCCGTGGATTATTCCACCTCCCACCAAGCAGGTGAAGTCACCCTCAGAGGTCTAGAGATCCTGGCAAGAAAACTGGCTCAGGCAGAAGCACAGGAAAAGCAGCAGATGGTGAAGTTAAAAATACTCCCAGTGAACAAGAGCACCCCTTTGGCAGCGGGTAACGGAGAGGGGGTCGCTGCTGGTCCTGACCCCCCTGCAGCCACCAGCTCAGAGCAGCAGGAACGACAGAGGGCAGGGAAAAGCTGCAGGGCTCTGCTCAGAACTCAGCCATGTGCACACAACACGTTGCAGAGCTCAGCCAGGGAGGGGAGCTGGGAACAGCAGCACAGAACCATCAGAGCTGTCACTGCTACGGTCCGTAGATCAACTTCTGCCAGTCTCAAATACAAAAGGGGCTTTCCTGATGGAATTAGGAGGTGTGCCAGAGAAGGATATTCTCCCTCCTTGCCTCTTTGCTTAGGGATTTACTTTCTGGAAGGTGACATATGGAAGCTGTGCCAAGACTAAGCCTTGAGGGAATTGCATTTCTTAGATGTTGACCTTCCACAGCAGGAAAATAACTGGATTTAATTTCTCCTAACGGGAAGCAGTGCTTCTCAAATCAAATAATGAACTTTTCAACCCTTCTGCTCATCTTTGAAAGCAAAAACAAAGCTCTAAAAGCAAATAATGGTCTCGACTCAAAACCTGCCAAATTGCCTACATCTGGTTATTGCTCAACATTTCTGGCTGAAACGCTTTATTTTGCTGGAACTGTTGGAAATTCTAAAATAACTTGTGTTCGTGTATGAAATGATCACAGCTGCACTCCCCAATTCCACAGGAACACTGCCTGGAGAGACATTTCTATAGGCTGCCAGTCAGCAATTGCTGTAAACACCCAGATGGCTAATTTTATCTCAGGACACAGAGGCTGAGGCTTACAGTGCAGCTCGTTTTTTACTGCTCACTGCTACAGCAGATAGAATGTCAAAGTCCTGAAGGCAGAGGAGCATGGGGCAGAGATCCAAGCCCCCACTCCAATCACCCCCATCTCCAGGACCAACAGTTTGCTTACCTGTTTTGTGGCATTCAGAAACCCCTTCCTGCCTGGAATAGTGCTGTCAGCAGATATCTGCCCAACACCTTTGCCTGTTTACCCTTCCAGCACAGGCAAATTCTCAGTTATCTGTGCACTGTCCACAAGAGCCTCATGATCTGTATGTGTTGATTTACTTTGCTAAGACCAGTGCAGATCCAAAGTCTGTGCCAAGGGGAGTATCTCTGAACATTACAGGTCTTTCAGTGTGGATACTTGCTAAGCTATTTTACTATAGCCCCTCATCTGGGCTGCTCACACTCTGCATATTCATAATAATTCATGGATTGACTCTGGAGACTAGGATAAAGTCTTTGCTTACCTTTGGGTTAGTTCTCTGCTGCAGTCGTCTTTCTTCCCTCTCCCTCTGCAAACGCTCAAATTCTTCCCTGATCTCAGCTGGAGTTCTCTTCCTTTCCACAACCTGCTCAAAGGAATTAAAGTGTTACCAGAAGGAGGTGCTCAGGGCCCTGCACTGCTGATGGGGCAGAGGCCCATGGACCCAGTGCAGCTCCTGTAAGGCCCCTGCATGAGCTTCAACACTGAGTTTGGAGCCAGACAGGCTCCACCAAATGGCAGGCAGGAGAGGAAAGCCCATGCTTTGGGAGAAGGGAAAATGGTCTTGTTATTTCTGTTCCCTTGACAAAAGCAGGGCAAGTAGCTTTCAGGATGCAAGTGCAAGATACTGCAGCTGTTACCAAGAGCAATCCATTAACTTCTCTACTAGGTGCAGACATAAAATGAAAATGAATAAGAAACAGTTTTGTGATCTTAGGCTACAAAGATGCACATCTGTTTATCTTACACGGCTGAGGGAACAAGGGTTTTAAACAGGTACAGCTCTAGGTATGGATAGAAAGAATATTGGATCTGCTTTCCAAAACAGCATCACGTCTGACACAAGCAGCTCAGAGCTGCCACTGCTCCCTGCCTCTTGCTACTAACTCCAGACTTGATCTTGGTACTGACCTGACCCAATAGAACACAATTCTGCAGCAAGCAGCATGGTGCAAACCATTATGACCAGCAGAGACCAGCAAGGGGATTTACCAGGGGGACTGAACAGGAGAGCCACAAATGGACAAGCTGTCTTTTAAAGTCTGTAAGAACCAAACTGAAAGAAACCCAACACAACAACCCCAGAAATCCCAGAAAGAAAAAGTAATTTCAGACTTGGAGGGTAGCTGGTACCGGAAAAAAGTTTGAGATGAAAAATAAGAGACTAGATGGACAATAACAATGCATTTGTCTCAGACAAATATGTTGCTTGTCACAGTAATATCCTATTAGGGAACTCTGAATGTCAGGTTTATTATTGTCTTGTCAAGCGAAAAACATAAGCATTGTTTGAAAATCCATCATGGGCTCTCAGTGGAGACAGAAAGACAGAAAGAACTAAACAAGGAAGCCTGGAAACAAACAGGCATTTATTACCATAGAGGTGTCAGTGCAGCTGGATAAAGAATGTCAGGTAAAGGGGGGCTGAGCCAATTCCATTGGCCATAGGGTGCTAAATGTCTCTCACCTCCCATCCTTCCATTTCCAGTCCTCTCCTCCCATATATGTCATAGATGGCTCTGGTCTGTGGATCACTAAGCACTGCAAGTTAAAATCAAAAGACAGGAGAGAGCTCAGTTTGTGGACCAATTTCAGACCAACACACCAGTGTGATTTGGAATTCCAGCACAGGTCCTGGAAACATGTTCTGTGGTTGCATCCAGATTTGACATTAACTCCTTTTAACACTTCCAACACTGATTTTTTTCCCCAACAAAGTCCTTTCCCCCCCTTTACTTGTAAAAGCAGAAATCATGAAGAAAACAACAGAGACATGCAGGCTGGATATGCAGCAGGGGCTGCAGGGTGACACAGGCCCTCTAATCATTAATGGGTTATTAGCAATTCAGTGATAGCAGTCCCTGGACTCTTTCTGGGCAGCAATGACATCTACTTCTGCCCAGTTTTCAAAGCTCTTTAGCCCTTCCCTCCCTGCCTTCAATTTCCTCACTGTCCCTGTCCACTGATCCCTTCTCACCCAGGGCAGACTGTGGGTCATGCCAAGCACCAGCAAAGCAATTTCCATGAGGCAGCTCATGGCCAAACACCAGCTACAGGGGAACTGCAGAAATGCACAGAGAATGTGAATCTCCCACAAAGTCAGTGGAGAAACTAAGATACAGGAGACTGCAGTTGCTCTGGAAGAAGGCTGCACAGAGAATTAAGAATAATCTCCTAAATGTAAGGCATATTTATATGCATCATCTCTCCCACCACATCCTTCCTTGAAAAAAAAATTAAATATAAATTTCCTGTCATTGCACTTGCAAAATGCTGCAAGGGAATTCTAATGTCTTTCTGTTTGAAGCTTTCCAGTCCAGTCTCTAATGGGAGAGTCTTTTCAGAATGTGTTCTGAATGTATTTACAACGTGCAGCAACCAGAGACTCCATGTCTCGTTCTCTGCAGGATTTATGACGTATGGCTCCTCTGGTGCAGGGGGCAGGAGCAGGAAGCAAAGCACCACTACCAGCAAACTCCATTATTGATTGGTAATAACATCTATCTGCAAAGAGCAGGGAGACACAGCCCTCCTCCTAGACAAGGCC
>VYZU01052310.1:0-12856 GCA_013401355.1 Ceyx cyanopectus
TTATTGGGCAACTAATAACTGTAGGCTCTCCAACAAGCACAAAATAATGACAAATAGCACATTCTTCTATTAAAACAAACAAACAAACAAACAATAAAACAAAACAAAAAACAAACAGTGGTTTTAATCTCTATACTTGTACGTTTTAGAAGTATTGATATACATTCTGAGTTACACCAAATTAGAAAATAAACTTTTTGTAACAATTAACTATTAAAACATCTTAAGGTTACTGGTTTGCATTTCTTTAGCACCTCCTAGTTGAGGATCTAAAACACACACTTCATAAAATGTATAAAGGAAACTGAGCCCTACTGCTTGAAAGCTACAGCATATCTCTTAAAGAAGGCACTCAAGCTAACTTTAAGGAAGCCAGTCCTTTTAGATTTTCTTCATAAGAATCAGGAATAGGCTAACTAAAGCTTCATTATCCTAAATTTATGTGGCTAGATTTAAAAGTATTTATGTCTAGGTGTTCATTCCATCCCCAGTGCAACTTCAATCCAAGAAGTATTAAGCATATCTTCAACATAGTGAAGCAAAAACAAGCCCCAATCCACTATGTGCTCTCAATCACTATTTTCTACCAAATACATACAACTTGTCTCTTGAAGTTTTTCTTTTTTCAAATGGTAATTTCAGCAATGTATTTAACTTACCAGCACTGAACAGAGGTATCAGTAGAACAAGACCAATGAGCAAAAATGTAGATGTCATCTTTTGCTGCAAAGAATAATTTTTTTTTCTATTAATGTGGTAAGAGTGCTCAAACTGCACTGTCCTCTGCACCCTGCACTACTCCTTAAAAAAAAAAAATCAGGAGAAGCATTAGTCATCTTGGGGAGGGGAATATGGGCTTGGTAATTTAGGCCCAGCCTTTGAAGATTTCAACTACAGCAACTGTTGGCCTCTACAGAAGGCTGCTCAGCTTTCTACTGGAATATTTCCACATTTCTACTGGAAGAACTCTTGCATAAAGTGTAATTTTATTTTGCCAGCATAGTTAAGTCACAGAAAACCCCAAATCCATCAGAATGTTTCATTCTTTGAACTGTTCTTGTATAGTTGAGGCAGCATTGCTCTTAAGAGGAGATGAATTTGTAGTTCTTTGCAGGGAGACACACTGTTAATTCCAGTGTGATCTGACATTTAAATTGGTGTCAAACGTGTCAAAAGTCAAACATGTGAAAACCGCAGCTAAAATTATTTGCTGTGGTGAGACACAAACCAAAGTGTTCAACAACTGTAGTTTCACTTCACATCTCAGGTCATCTTTTCAGACAAAGATCCAACAAAAAACCAACTGAATAGTTTCCCACTGCCCCAGTGGCCCACAGGTGGCTTCCATGAAACCTCTAAATCTTAAACAACTTCTGCTCCCCTCTCATACTGTTTCTTTGCAAGATATCGTCAGAGCCCTTCCCAAGCTTCTACTGTCAGCCAGCTGGCAAACACTTAAACCTTTTCCCTTCTGAGAGCTCCTTGCAGGATAAGGTCTGCATTTATTTATCTGTATTGCTTTTCCTCTGCTCCTGACTATATTACATGCTGCTGTCTCTCACTCTAAAGCAACTTAGTTTCTTAAACAGCAGTGAACTGCAAAATATTCACTGCACGGGTCCTAGGTAATATTAGCCTTCTACCCAGTTAGAAGTGGTTGGAAGAAGATAAGGTATTCCTGAAAAAAACCACACATGGCCTTGACTTACTTTTGTATCCAATGTAGGTCAATTCAGTGACAATTAAGCCATGCCAGCTCACTCTTTTGAAACATTACATAGTCCGAAGTGTTCAGGTCATAGGCAGAGACACAGAGCAGAGTTCAATTTAACAGCCTCCAAGTATATACTACTGTTGGACAGTTTATCTTTATTTAGTTGCCATACATGTGGTTTTCCTGTAACTTTTCAATGAGCTGATAATCATTCTTGGAGTTTCAGTTTACCTGTAAATAGTGGAGAAGTAGAAAAAAAGATTTTACAAGACATCATTTGGACAGCAGCATACACATACAAAAACACCTTTTCTACAGGCACCCTAAACGTAAAAGCAAGACCATCCCTCTGCCTACACTACAGATGTCTTAAAACATCAACAACAAAAACTTGCAGTAAAGATTGATCAAGAATTCTAGCAAAGACCTTTGGAAGACGAGACTCATGTCAAAACCAAGTTAACATTACACAGGTGTCAAGCAAGCAGCAAAACCAGACGTAAGTAGAAGCTCTGTAAGACAGATAATACCATTGAAAGGAAACAAAGAATACTTGAATTTGGGGCAAGTACTAATAACTAAGCAATCCAACAGGTTTGCAGCCATTACTGGTCTCCAGTACCAAGAGTGGATATCTCTTGTATGACAAGGCTCAACGCTTTTAAAGTTCTGTTGTTTTAAAATACACAAACACACACCCTTCAAACATTGCAGTGTAAAGCTTAAAAATTCTGGAAAAAGGGAAGAAGCCTCCAGATCTGCAGTTGCAATACCTCGCAGTATATGGAGCTATTCTATTCTTGTTTCAAGTGACCACACAAGGTTTTACATTTTTTCTTAAGCAGAATATACAGAAAAACACTCCTCAAAATCAACAAATACAAACAGTAAACTTTGTGCAAAATGATGTTTGCTCAACACAACTAACACCTGTGCCTTGCAGTGCCTTCCACCTCAGCCTCAGCAATATGAAATGTCCCTGTGATACAACCACAGAAGCTCAAAAAACTCACTTTTGTAGAGCAAATGGCAATTTCACTGATGACATATCCTATATACTTAGTTTGAAAAACTGTTGCATCTCAAACCCCGCTGGGCTTAAAGAAAAAAAATTACTTGAAACCTTTTAAGAAATAAGGAAAAAGAAGAAAAAACTAAGCAAACAAAAAAAAAAATTCAACACCATCAATCATATTTGTGGTTTGAGGTACTAAAAAAGAAGAAAAAAAGTTTTGACTTACAAGTTACTTTCCTAATGTTTATCTACCCATAGTTAAAGTAGAACTTACTACTGCTCCTTCAAATTTCTAAAATTACCATCTTGAAAACAAAAGGAGTAAACACGAGGACCTAATTTAAGATACTGACATTTTACTCTTTGCAGGATGTCTATCTTCTGAGAATTTGCCCTTTAACTTGACTTGGGCACACTGCCAACTTTAAATGCAATAAGAACAGGTTTAGAGACACATTGGGTCCCAAAGTCTTGCAGCAGAATTAGCAAATTTGTCCTTCAAGAAGCTATGCAAGATACAGAGAACTGTATCTTACTTTTCCAAGTTTTCTGTCTCCAGTTTTTAACACATGGGCCAGCCCAATGAAAAAAATGGTCAAGATGGCAGCATAGAAAGCATCTAAGCTCCTGAGTTGCATAGCAGCACACCACTGTTAATTTCAGTGGCTTTCAATATTGATCACTGTCTATGGGACTCCATCCTGAAGAACACCCTTGTCTCTAACCTGGAGATATGTGGATTTGGTAGACCATTCTGTGGACCAACAAGGCCAAGTACAAGGTCCTGCAAGGTCAGGGCAATTCCAAGCACAAATAGAGGGTGAGTGATGAGTGGATTGAGAGCAGTCCTGTGGAGAAGGACTTGAGGGTGTCAGCTGAAGGGAAGCTCAACAAGACCCCGCAATGTGTGCTTCTAGCCCAGAAAGCCAACTGTGTTCTGAGCAAAAGAAGTGAGGTGTGGAGGTTGAGGGAGTCGATTCTCCCCCACTACTCCACTCTTGTTAGACCCCACATGGCATATTGAGTTGAGCTCTAGGGCCCTCCGTGTAAGAAAGACATGGTCCTGTTGGAGCAGGTCCAGAAGAGGGCCATGAAAACTATTAGGGGGCTGAGGACACGCTGCAAGAGGTGGGATTGTTCAGCCTGGAAAAGAGAAGGTTCCCGGGAGACCTTATAGCAGCCTTCCAGTATCTGAAGAGGACCTATAGGGAAGATAGGATTGGAGTGATAGGATGAGGGTTAATGGTTTTAAACTGAAAGAGAGCAGATTTAGGTAGACATTAGGAAGAAATTTTTTACAGTAAGAGTGGTGAGACACTGGGAGATGTTGTCCAAAGTTGAGACTCCTGTCGGCAGGATTAAGCTGTTAAACTGCCTAGCAGGGTTAAACTATGACAGCAAAGCAAGATAAAGTTTCTAACAGACTATACCTTATTTTCAGTCTACGACTTTTCCTAACATCCCTAACATTCTCAACATATTAAAAAAAAATGCATCTGTTCATTTTACAGGAGCACAAATGAACACTGAGTCACAGAAAATTATACACAAGCACCCTCTAGAAGTATATCTGGTTATCCACTGTGGTATTCTGACATTTCAGTGATGACCACAAACTTCAGTCTTTAAATGTCTCCTTTCCAGACAGTCTTGCAAGTTGCAGGAGTACAGAAAAGTCACAAATTTAAGGAAAACCCATTATCCAAGTCATTCTCTTCAAGCTACGTTGAAATGAAGTCACAGAAATCAAGAAGTTTATGAATGGACAAAGAAGCCTTCAATAGCTTAATCTTTATAAGATAAATTCCAGTCCAACTTTGAGATAAATTATTAACTGCTCTATATCTGAGTCTGAGCTAACTGTTATAGGTACTGCCTCATCTTCCACCAAAGAGCAGAAGATCAGTAAAAGAAAAAAAAAAAAAAAGAGATGGGCATCTCTAGCTCTATATTATTGGCCACCATCAGATGATTCTAGTACAGTGAAGATTTACCTATCCACCCATTTCCTCTTCAAGTCAACCTGAAGGCAATGAGAGAATCCAAACTACCTTTAAAGGAGCAATCTTGTCAGTATTCAAATCACTTCAAAACAGTACCTCCTTTCAGCATCAAGTGGAAGAAACTCATTTCGCAGTCAGTGCTTCGAAGAACTTTCTATGTCATTTCAACTCCTGATACCTGTCAGTATAAAGTAATGGACATTAACGTGGAATATCGCATTTAAATACAATGTACATTATCGCTTTTCCATTAACATCTTCAAAGTACAGTTAAAGAGGTATTTAAAAGGACCAGAAGGGCCCATGCAGCTCAAACTGTATTAAAAAATACAGTGCTACAAAGTATTATAAAATTAATCTGTTACTCTTGAAGGTGGGGGAAATTGGCACTATAGTTCACAAAAAAAAAAAAAAAAAAAANAGAAAAAAAATTACTTGAAACCTTTTAAGAAATAAGGAAAAAGAAGAAAAAACTAAGCAAACAAAAAAAAAAATTCAACACCATCAATCATATTTGTGGTTTGAGGTACTAAAAAAGAAGAAAAAAAGTTTTGACTTACAAGTTACTTTCCTAATGTTTATCTACCCATAGTTAAAGTAGAACTTACTACTGCTCCTTCAAATTTCTAAAATTACCATCTTGAAAACAAAAGGAGTAAACACGAGGACCTAATTTAAGATACTGACATTTTACTCTTTGCAGGATGTCTATCTTCTGAGAATTTGCCCTTTAACTTGACTTGGGCACACTGCCAACTTTAAATGCAATAAGAACAGGTTTAGAGACACATTGGGTCCCAAAGTCTTGCAGCAGAATTAGCAAATTTGTCCTTCAAGAAGCTATGCAAGATACAGAGAACTGTATCTTACTTTTCCAAGTTTTCTGTCTCCAGTTTTTAACACATGGGCCAGCCCAATGAAAAAAATGGTCAAGATGGCAGCATAGAAAGCATCTAAGCTCCTGAGTTGCATAGCAGCACACCACTGTTAATTTCAGTGGCTTTCAATATTGATCACTGTCTATGGGACTCCATCCTGAAGAACACCCTTGTCTCTAACCTGGAGATATGTGGATTTGGTAGACCATTCTGTGGACCAACAAGGCCAAGTACAAGGTCCTGCAAGGTCAGGGCAATTCCAAGCACAAATAGAGGGTGAGTGATGAGTGGATTGAGAGCAGTCCTGTGGAGAAGGACTTGAGGGTGTCAGCTGAAGGGAAGCTCAACAAGACCCCGCAATGTGTGCTTCTAGCCCAGAAAGCCAACTGTGTTCTGAGCAAAAGAAGTGAGGTGTGGAGGTTGAGGGAGTCGATTCTCCCCCACTACTCCACTCTTGTTAGACCCCACATGGCATATTGAGTTGAGCTCTAGGGCCCTCCGTGTAAGAAAGACATGGTCCTGTTGGAGCAGGTCCAGAAGAGGGCCATGAAAACTATTAGGGGGCTGAGGACACGCTGCAAGAGGTGGGATTGTTCAGCCTGGAAAAGAGAAGGTTCCCGGGAGACCTTATAGCAGCCTTCCAGTATCTGAAGAGGACCTATAGGGAAGATAGGATTGGAGTGATAGGATGAGGGTTAATGGTTTTAAACTGAAAGAGAGCAGATTTAGGTAGACATTAGGAAGAAATTTTTTACAGTAAGAGTGGTGAGACACTGGGAGATGTTGTCCAAAGTTGAGACTCCTGTCGGCAGGATTAAGCTGTTAAACTGCCTAGCAGGGTTAAACTATGACAGCAAAGCAAGATAAAGTTTCTAACAGACTATACCTTATTTTCAGTCTACGACTTTTCCTAACATCCCTAACATTCTCAACATATTAAAAAAAAATGCATCTGTTCATTTTACAGGAGCACAAATGAACACTGAGTCACAGAAAATTATACACAAGCACCCTCTAGAAGTATATCTGGTTATCCACTGTGGTATTCTGACATTTCAGTGATGACCACAAACTTCAGTCTTTAAATGTCTCCTTTCCAGACAGTCTTGCAAGTTGCAGGAGTACAGAAAAGTCACAAATTTAAGGAAAACCCATTATCCAAGTCATTCTCTTCAAGCTACGTTGAAATGAAGTCACAGAAATCAAGAAGTTTATGAATGGACAAAGAAGCCTTCAATAGCTTAATCTTTATAAGATAAATTCCAGTCCAACTTTGAGATAAATTATTAACTGCTCTATATCTGAGTCTGAGCTAACTGTTATAGGTACTGCCTCATCTTCCACCAAAGAGCAGAAGATCAGTAAAAGAAAAAAAAAAAAAAAGAGATGGGCATCTCTAGCTCTATATTATTGGCCACCATCAGATGATTCTAGTACAGTGAAGATTTACCTATCCACCCATTTCCTCTTCAAGTCAACCTGAAGGCAATGAGAGAATCCAAACTACCTTTAAAGGAGCAATCTTGTCAGTATTCAAATCACTTCAAAACAGTACCTCCTTTCAGCATCAAGTGGAAGAAACTCATTTCGCAGTCAGTGCTTCGAAGAACTTTCTATGTCATTTCAACTCCTGATACCTGTCAGTATAAAGTAATGGACATTAACGTGGAATATCGCATTTAAATACAATGTACATTATCGCTTTTCCATTAACATCTTCAAAGTACAGTTAAAGAGGTATTTAAAAGGACCAGAAGGGCCCATGCAGCTCAAACTGTATTAAAAAATACAGTGCTACAAAGTATTATAAAATTAATCTGTTACTCTTGAAGGTGGGGGAAATTGGCACTATAGTTCACAAAAAAAAAAAAAAAAAAAAGGTATTTTTTATTTAAAATAACTGGAATACAGATTATGTGTTTTTTGACAATTTTTATGCCAATTTCTCAGCTTTTACAGCACTCTAATTTCGTAATCTTTGTGAAAGGCAAGGACATTCATTTAGCAACTCCAACGTGGTTTTTGGGAACCCAAAAAACAAACAGTCCAAGTCAAACAAGCACGCAGCTGCCAAAGAATTAAGACATAACAAATGTAGCATTTTATTAAAGTCCCTAATGAAAACTTGCAACTTAAACTCTCCAAACTTGCAACTTAAACTCTTCCAGTTGCTGCTGGAAACAATGCACCAAAGCAAAACAAAACCTCGATTCAGATCAGTAGCTTTTCGCTGACAGCTCACCCCTACCAAGCTGTGGCTCCACAGGCTCCTGCCAAGCACTGACTGGGCTGCGACCAGCCCAGGTCCGGGACTAGGTTTGAGACTGGTATCTCATTCATCCAAAACGTTGTTCTTGTCGTCATACAAAGAGTTAAAAAAAAGAAAAAAAAAAAAGCAAGCGGCCCTGCTTGACCACGGTTATGCAAGAAAAAAGTTTCTGCAGTATTTTACCAGGTCAAGTAGATTATGCCAAGCTTCATCCTGCTTCCTGTTACAAATGCGTGAAAAAATGCGCTAGGGCTCAGCACTCCCTTCTCTTCAGTCGCACCATGCTTCCTACCTGGGCTTGTACAGCACGATACCCAACGAGGAAGCAGATACACATGTAAACTAAAGAATTACTTCACGGAAGCTGCTTGGAGCCGTAAGAGCAGCAAAACCTGCAGCCGCACACAGTGGTAGCGGGACTGTGCACACACACAGCGTACCGAAACAAACAGCCTCAAAACACGCCCGAAGTTAACAGAAAACGAGGGTTTAGGGGTTGTTTGGGTTTTTTTGGGGTGGAAACCTGCAATCTACCTGCCGAAGAACCTTCGCCGCAACCCCTGGGGGGACCCTCCAGTGCCCTGCCGCCAGCGCACCCTTCCCACGCAGACACAGAAAGCCCGGTTGCCCGCCCGGCTGATCCCCCCGCCGCCGCCGCGACGGTACCCGCGCTACCTTCCCCATCACGCCGGCGGCGCTGAAAGCTGAGCCGGGCCCCGGGAGAGAGCAAGGCAGTTGCCTCCGCGCCGGCCGCCGCTCTTCCTCACCTCCAACCTCTCCCTGTTCCCAAGCGGCCGTCCCGGTCCTCGCCACATAGCAGGGCGGGGTGGGCGGGGGAGGATAGCAGGCCCCGCCTCTCTCCTTCCAGTGCCCGCCCGCGGCCCGCCCCACCACCCTCCCCCTCACCTCCCCGGGGCGTGCCGCTGGAGGTGGGTAGGATGACCCCCCCGAGGTTGTGCGGGCTGCAGGCGCAGGCCACCTGGCCCTCCTGGTGTCATCCTGTATGGCCTCCTTTGGGGCATCTCCCTGAAGTTTGAGGTCACCCTGTTATCTCTTGGCATCAACCCACTTCCTTGAGCCACCAAGCCTGGGTTTAGTTCCCCTTCAGGCTGACCCCAAGGCAGCAGAGTTGACTTAGCTCTGTGTGGACACCATTTTTATCCTCAGGATGACCTTGGGTGTCATGGCAAGTCCTGGCCAGGCTGATCTTACAGAATCATACAATCATTAAGGTTGGAAACCCTTCAGGATCATAAAGTCCAACTGTCTACTAAATATTATCAGGACCACTAAACCATGTCCTGAAGCACCACATCTAGATGTTTTTTAAACACCTCCAGTGATGGTGATTCCACCTTCTCTCTGGGCAACCTGTTACATGGCCTCACCACTTTCTCAGTTAAAAAAAATTTCCTAATATCCAACCTAAACCTCCCCTGGTGCAACTTAAGCCCATTTCCTCTTGTCCTATTACTAGTCACCTGGGAGAAGAGATCAACACCCACCCCACTACAACCTCCTTTCAGGTAGTTATAGAGAGCAATGAGGTCTCCTTTCAGCCTTCTCTTCTCCAGACTAAATAACCCAAGGTGCCTCAGGCACTCATCATATGACACTCTCCAGACCTTTCACCAGCTTCATCGCCATTCTTCTTGGAAAGCGTAAGAGCCCAGTGGCCAGCTCAGTGCCCTGGATTTTCAACAGCACAGGGGTAATGCCCATTTGGCAGCACAGTGGGAGCAGAGACATTTCATGTCTTCAAATAGCCAGATTCTACCAGTGTCCTGTGGCACAATTAGGACATGCTCTATATAACCATAACCATACCTTCTCTGTGAACCTGTGTTGCACAAATGAACCCCCTCCTTGGCGAATCCAACACCCACTCTTGAAGTGAATGCATTCGGGAATTCTCACTTCTGTCTAGTATTTACGAGAACACATGTTGAGTGCTTAGTGACACCATTCCCATATTCTATCCCATGAAGTTGCTTAATGTTTCTATTTGGAGCAGACCTTCGTTTGCTTTGTATCATGTAAGTGTTTAATTTTGATGTGTTTGGTCAGCTTTCCCTTTATACGATTCGAGGGTATCACTTGATTGTTCAAACAATACTTTATTCCTTCAGGGTTTGGGTAGTTGTCATTGTTTATATTGATGGTGAAATTAAATGTGTTCAAACATATAAATGCAGATTTTTTTTTCAGACAGGGAGAATTTTCTCTAGAATTGCTTCCTTGTACATAGTTTTCAGTTCAGTGCCTTTTTCTTCCTTGAGTTTGCCTTCATCGCCTTCATCACCTTCATCGCTTTAATTTTTATTCCCGTAAGCTTACTTAGTCACTTCTCAAAGACATGACTGTAAAGTACTCAGAATGATTTCTTATCCCCACCTCTGCTTTTGTTCAAGACCCACATGCATTAACCCTACATTTCAGTTGAAGTAAACATATGTTTTTATATGAATTATAAAAATGTAATGTAAGAAAAACTTCACCTTGGGGCTTTAACAACTTCCAAGCCAACGTGAAAGGTCTGACAACTTGGTAAAATTTGGAAACATGTGGGAAGGCAGGCTTCAACTTACTAAATGGTAGAGGACATCCCCTGTCCAGACTCACAGAATGATTACTCCTTCCCAAGTGGGAAGCTCAGGCTTTTTTGGGTACAAGGGCTACATTTTTTCTTCCTCTTTTTTCTTAATTAACAGTAATTAGACGAGAGGAGGAATTCACAGAATCATAGAATGTTAGGGATTGGAAGGGGCCTTGAAAGATCAACTTATCCAATCCCCCTGCTGGAGAAGGATCGCCTAGGTCAGGTCACACAGGAACGTGTTCATGTGGGTTTTTAATGCCTCCAGAGGAGACCCCAAAACCTCTCTGGGCAGCCTGTTCCAGTGTCTGTCACCCTCACCTTGAAGAAATTTTTTCTCATATTTCATAGAATCATATAATGGTTAGAGCTGGAAGGGGTCTCCAAAGATCATCTAGTCCAGCCCCCTGCAGTGAGTAGGGATACCCTGAACTAGACCAGGCTGCTCAGAGCCTTGTCCAACCTCACCTTGAATATCTCCAGAGATGGGGCCTCAACCACCTCCCTGGGGAGCCTATTCCACTCTTCTACCACCCTCAAGGTAAAGAACTTCTTCCTGATATCCAGTCTAAATATACTCTAATTTAAACCCATTACCCCTTTGTCCTTTCACTACAAGCCCTTGTAAACAGCTCCTCTCCAGCCTTCCTGTAGGTCCCTTTCAGGTACTGCAAGGTGGCTATAAGATCGCCCCAGAGCCGTCTCTTCTCCAGGCTGAACAACCCCAGCTCCTTCAGCCTGTCCTCATAGGAGAGGTGTTTCAGCCCTCTGATCATCTTTGTGGACCTCCATTCCATCAGGTCCATGTCTTTCGTGTGTTGAGGGCTCCAGAACTAGATGCAGTACTCCAGGTGAGCTCTCACCAGAGCAGAGTAGAGGGGCAGAATCACCTCTCTCCATCTGCTGGCCATACTTCTCTTGATGCAGCCCAGGATGCAATTGGCCTTCTTGGCTGCAATTGCACACTGTTGGCTCATGTCCAGCTTCTCATCCACCAACACTCTCAAGTCCTTTTCTGCAGGGCTGCTTTCCAGCACCTCTTCTCCCAACCTGTATTGATAGTGAGAATTGTTCCAACCCAGGTGCAGGACCCTGCATTTAGTCTTGTTGAACCTCATGAGGTTCACCTGGGCCCACCTCTCAAGCCTATCCAGGTCCCTCTGGATGACATCCCATCCCTCCAGCATTTCTACAGCACCACTCAGCTTGGTGTCATCTGCAAACTTGCTGATGGTGCTCTCTATCCCATTGTCAATATCATTAATGAAAATATTAAATAGTACAGGTCCCTGTACAGACCCCTGAGGGACACCACTTGTCACTGTTCTCCCTCTGGACATTTAGCCATTGACCACCACCCTCTGGATGTGACTATCCAGCCAATTCTTTATCCACTGAACAGTCCACCCATCAAATATTTATGTGTGCCAAGAACAATACTTACAGTTGTTGGGGATTTTTCTTTTTTTTTGCCTTTAGCACACAGAAGCTCTTGATAATTTCCAATTTGACTAAGCAGGTCCAAATCCTTGGTTTTTTGTCTTTACCACATTACTACTTAAGTAAATCATCCATGCTTGTATTACTGATATTGCCTGAATAGTACTGGTTTGAAATAAAGCAGTTCTCAAGGCATCCCAGAATGGCTTCAAGGTTATTACTGGTCTTCTTAGGACTTCCTTAAGGCGGAGACAGTATATTGGCGCTAACAGTACTTGTCAGAGCCAAAACAAGTGATGGCTTCACTTGCCAGTAGTTGAGTCATTGAACTGAAAATCAAGTTTCACAACTTGCTATCTCTGCCTGACTCACAGCCACCTCAAGATCTTATCCTGTTTTGTGGGTTAGAGCTCTTGGAGCCAGCAGAAGTGCAACTGAAATGACTGTAGTTAATTTTCAATGAAGTCTGGATGCAGTAGCTTATCCCTCACATATATCTAGTGTGAGTTTAAAATGTCCTTGTCTCCAATGACTACAATCTATCTGCTGCTATCATGGAGCAGCTCTCTAACTTCTGCTTTTGCAATTTGCTATGTACAGTGTGTGCTCAGAAGTTATTATTAAGTGTAGTACAATAAAGGACAAAATGCTGAAAGGGAACCAAGAACCATGAGCAAAGGAATTCTAGATTTAGCTTTCTCACCAAGCCAGAAAGGGACAGTATGCAATAAAATCTGGACAATGGCTACTTGTCTATAATCAGATTATCCAGTGCCTTGCTAGAATATCACTGAAATTACATGAACAAAAGCAACAAGTAAACTGGAGTAACCAAGTGGCCTAAAGAAACCTATACAAGAATATTCTTCTTTCAATTGCTAGGAGAGCACAAAAAAGGTGTGAACTATTACATCAGACCTGAAATATGGTGACTGAAAAGG
>VYZU01052319.1:0-11758 GCA_013401355.1 Ceyx cyanopectus
CACAAACAAACAATCATACTGTGCAAGGGAACATATTATTGACTTAATATGTGGTTAGCTATTTCAAGACTGAATGAAAAATAGTTGTGACCTCTGATTGAGATGGATAAACACTTTTTATTTTCATTGAGCAGTACTGTATGTGTATAGAAGAACTTTGTTTTTAAAAGGGTAAATTGTATTATTCTTCCTGCTGGATTGAAAACAAGATTCTTGTTTTGTGCAGGAAAATGCCTTCTGATAACCATGAGTGAATTTGGCTGCAACTATTAACAAGAACATTAAAATTAAAGGCAAACAAGTCTACTTGTGAGACTGCAGAATACTGATGAAAATGGCTAAAAGAACAGTTTTGTCAATCACCTAATTTAAATTCTGGCAAACAAGTAAATTTACTTACTTATAACTTCCCTGCTATAAAGTGTTATTGAGATCTGACTTGAAGAGAATCCTCCTTCTTTATAAACTGAAATTCTTCTTCTAGACTATTCTGCTAATTTATACTCTGTGATAAGTACCATTAAAAAATCCCTGCTTTTTCAGTGTATGAACTGTTTAATAAAAAACTACACACATATGTTTTAGTCTTGCCAAAATAAGCCTAAAATGACCATAAAAGGTGATTTTTTTCTTGTTTAAATAATCAAGATATTATCTCCCTGTCTGAAATAAATATAGTACCCTGAAAACTGGCATTTATGTGCTACTGAAAACTAAAGAAATTCCTGAATAGTCCTAGTCAGCAGACTGAGCCTCTTTGGTTAGCATTTAAGATGGATATCAATTTTAAAAGCCTATGCCAGTTTATTTAGGAACCTACCATAAGCAGAACCAGACTAAGGAATTTTGTAAATATAACTCTTAAATTAAAAAGGGAATTATTAGGAACAAACCAAGTCTAAAGAAAGAATCTGCAAAGAAAGTTGCAAGCTTGCTCTAACAACCAAAGTAAAATAAAAAGCAGAAGATAAAAATAACTGGGGGTACACACATTAGCAATCCACATATACTGCATAAAATGCTTTTTTAACCAACTGTCTTTACTTCAAAGCACAGAGAAAGCCAATGTAACAAAAAAACCCACCAGCAGATGTCACTGAAATACTGAATTAGCAATTCCTTACCTTGACATCTTTTAGGGATACAAACTTCTCAATGCCTAGTTCAATCATATCTAGGACATGATAGTCAAACATGCGACCTGAGAATGTTGGGGAAAAATAAAGAAACATCAAGCTATTTAAATATTAATTAAAAACTAGACCTTGCAGCCAAATGAGAACTCAAGTGAGACATATTACCTATCACCAGGTTGTTAGGTCGCTTCTTGTTGTGAGAGCCAAAGAGAAACAAAGAGCAGTCTGATTTCTTGGAAAAAAACTCCTGCAATTGAGGAAAAGAACAAAACTCATGAGTTCCTGTTTACAGCGTGAAACACTTGGAGGTGTAGCTCACTAACACAGAGTTTGGGAGGTGCTTCATGAGAAGATCAATTAAACTTTGAAGAGTTTTGAGAATGTACAGGTCCACAACCTCAGCAACTCCTGCAGCACACACTACTGGCACTTTCTCTCCTCCTCTCCCTTTTTATTTACAGAGAATTCCTTAGATATGCTTCCCCTTTATTTTTCAGGCAGGAAAGTACATTTGTGCTCAGTGTGTATACATGATTTTTTTTTTCCCTTCACATACAGATGTACTTAATACAATACCCTAGAACTCCCAACTTCTGGGGGAATTTTCAGTGAGTTATTTCAACAACTGCCTTTCACATTGGAAAGCTGAACTTATTTCCCTTAACTTAAGACAGCAGTGGCACAGAGCAAACATAACAAAAATCAGGATCACTGGGAACTACACACCTCCTGTTGGGGTGTACACCTGAACATCACTATCTCCTTATCTTGACCTTAAAATACTGAATCAACACCAAACCCAGACAGGGGCATATCAGCAAATGTATTTCCAAACATACAAACCTTTCAAGTCTCTGAAGAGCCACTTTTACAACTTCTTTGCAAGTCAAATACACACATTTAACTGGAATTGCACATTTTTCTGACAGTTCTTAACTGAGTGTTGGAATGGAACTCAACAACTATCTCACACTTGCATGTATTTGCACATGGTATTCTCTGTTCAAACAGGGGGAAGTCACAGAAAGCTATGACCCTTCCATTTAAGCACTTTAACCTGTGAATTCACCAAATCTGAAAGCAAGTTGTTCCTAAGCTGTGGCACTTCAGAGGACTGACTTTCAGAAAACCAGAACAAACCACTTTATTCTTCCTTTCATATAGTATCAAGCACTGTTACTTAGAACAGTGTTAGTGTTATAACATGTTACAGACCCCTACATTTGCTGGTCAGTTTACAGAAACATACTTAGAGATGTAAAGATAAAGTCCTCACAACATGAGGATCCTGTCTTGCAGAGGAAAAAATATCCCTACTGATGTCATAAATCTAGACATAGCCCTGCCTTCAACTTATCAAACTCCCTATAAATTTTGGTTTTAATCTAGCTCTTCAAGGAATAGCAGTGAATTATCCTCCAGTGAAGTTCTGCCATGACTTCAAGGCTGTACAATGTCACAAGAGAAGACACAGTTCATGCTTACCAATGACGTTTGGTCCTCAAAAGGCCTTGTAATATTTTTCCTGAGAAAAAAAAAAATGGAAAAAACCTCAAAGAACAGGCCAAGATAAGCACTTCTAATTAGTTGTCTTACAATATTTAAATTATGCATTCTACTGGAAACTCCAGCAGAAGTTCAGTTTCAGTTCAAACCATAAGCCACATTTATACTGCCAGGAGTTCTTTTGTGCCTCCACTGCTATTTTAAATACTTTTCT
Source organism: Ceyx cyanopectus (assembly GCA_013401355.1). NCBI lineage: Eukaryota > Metazoa > Chordata > Aves > Coraciiformes > Alcedinidae > Ceyx > Ceyx cyanopectus. The sequence continues at coordinate 2,857 of VYZU01052319.1, forward strand.
CCATGTTTCCCACCTCCTAGGGCCTCACTTCCAGACCACCATCAGTGACACTTGATAAACAACTGCCTTTGCCTGTAAGAATTTGAATGCAAGACCCCCAGCCCAGCCACCCAACAGAGAACATCACTCACCAGCTGTCTGCACAGATCAGGCAGAGAAGCCAACTCTTCCAGTTTGCTGAATCCTGCTGCTTAACACCTGGCACAGAACTGGGTTCAGCACCAGCACTGCTATCTTGTTTCTAGTCTCCTGAAATTTATGAGTCCCTGTCACCTCCTGCAACCCTTTCCATTCTCCATGCCCCCACACAACCCAGTATCTCTATTCATGCTTTGGAATCACCATAAGCTGTCTTGCCAGAACACTCAAAGATGTCAAAGTGAGACCACTTACTTTTTATACAGTATAGCAAAAGGCTTCTTCACAGCATACTGCAAAACACAAACATGTTAATTCCAATGCATTGCACAGTACTGTTTCTTCTACAACCCTACAACTTAAGGGGATCACATTAAATACAGGAACTGTTCATGCAAATCACTCCACAAGGCAGTGCTTCAGAAGGCCTGCTCACAATAATGCCCTCCAAGTTGGTAGCAATCATGTTTCACAACTAATTGCAGAAGGACTTCTTTCTAGAAACTAAGAAATAATAAAATCATTGAGAAGCAGGTGATAACAAAAAGCTATAATTCACTTTCTCTGCTTCCAAGGTCATTAGAAACACCAAGAAAATGAACAACCTGGCATAAGATGGCAAGAAAGGACAAAGCATGTAGAGAGAAGGGTAGGAACAGTTGCAATATTTTGAGGTATAGAGGATGGGGTTGGGATTGGTAAATTTAAGTTCTGGGAGAAGCTGAAAGCTCCATATCTGACACACACAAGCAGATTTCAGGATTCAGGTATCTGACTTCAGCTGTGTGATTCAGTGCCAATTCTGCACCTCATTGCCTTGGTTTCAAATGGACTTGCAACACTTCAACTTATGTACTGAACAACCAGGGAAAAATAATAAGGAAGAAAATAGGCTAAAAATTTCTGGAGAAGAGGAAACAGAACGAAAATAATCTCCCTCAAGTGGTAGGCAGTGACACCTTTGGAATATCAGTCAAGATGAATTCTGAGAAACAGGAAGAGTATGATCTTGCAGGCAACATGCAAGCTCTAAGAAAAGAAATGAGGATACTCTTGGTGTAGTGCAAAAGGTTTAACAATTAAAGGTTACCCACACGTGTCCCAACAACTTACAATGTCTTTAAGCACTTCAGTCACTGTCAAGTTTGCATTTCCTCCTTTTATGAGCATAGCATTTTTTGTGTTTTCTTTAAGTTTGGGTTCTCTCTTCTCAAGAAACCTTTTTGCTCTCTTAGTTTTAGGCTTTCTGGAACGATAAATTAGCAGTTAAAAAAAAAAATTACTAACAGCAGCCAGAACTGCAGAAAACAAACAAACAAAAACAGTAAAAGAAGAAGCGTCTTGTCTATGAAGTGTATTTTTATTTGGAAAAGCATACCAACCAAAACTTCCAACTACACTTCCAACTACAGACGCAGACAGCTCCTTCGAGGGCACAGAAACACGTGAATTCGACACCACTTGGTCACCACGATGCCTTTGTTATCAACGTGCCCTCGATAGCTACAGCAGCGCTGGGTCCTCCTGCTCCTCCTGCCCTCGCGTTTGACACAAACCTTTTCTCTCTGCTGGTGTCCCGTCCCCCTCCCCATCCCGCCTCGGTCCCACAGCCACTCCCGGTTCCCCGCGGGGCCAACTCATGCTTCTCAAGAGCTCGAGAAATCCCCTCACGACGCCCCGCCCGCTGCCGGTCGTGCTGCCGATACCGCCGCGGACTCGTAGCCTCCGCACGCCAGGAGGGGACGACCGACCACCCTGTAAACCCAGCACCGTCCGGCCACACTCACACCACCCGATCCAGCGCGTCCATGGCTGCCTCAGCCGCCTGACGGGCGCCATCCGCTGCGTCACATCCGCGCGGGGCGGCACCGAAGGCGGGCGAGGGGCAGCGGGCAGGCTCGGGCAGTGAGCACGCGCGGAGCCCGCCCAGCCCCGCCCCGCCCAGGGGACATTTGGCGCCAACGGTGGCCGCTGCGAGCAGTCCCGGCCGGTCTGGGTCTGCAGAACCTGGTCCCTCTTCTGCATGCAGTGTGGCCAAGAAGGCCAATGATTAGGGGAGTGGAGCATCTCCCTGCTGAGGAGAGGCTGAGAGAGCTGGGGCTCTTTAGCCTGGAGGAGACTGAGGGGGGAGCTCAGCAGTGTCTGTCAATATGTTCAGGGTGAGTGTAGAGAGGATGGAGCCAGACTCTGCTCAGTGTCATCCAGTGACAGGACAAGAGGCAATGGGTGCAAGTTGGAGCACAAGAGGTTGAGGGGAAACACAAGAAAGAACTTGTTTCCAGTGAGGGTGGCAGAGCCTGGCAGGGGCTGCCCAGGGGGGTTGTGGAGTCTCCTGCTCTGGAGACATTCCAGCCCCCCCTGGATCTGTTCCTGGGTGACTTGGTCTAGGTGCCCCTGCTCAGGCAGGGGGGTTGGACTAGATGATCTTCTAGGTCCCTTCCAACCCCTAATACCTGTGAATCTCTGTGAATCCTGGGCTATGCATGACCAGCAGGTCTAGGGAGGTTTTCCTCCCCCTCTACTCTGTGGCCTAGAAAGGCCACATCTGCAGTACTGTGTCCAGTTCTGGGCTCCCCAGTTCAGGAGAGAGAGTTCTCTGTGAAGACAGTCTAACACAGGGCTACAGATGATGACTAGAGTACCAGAGCACCTCTCTTACAAGGAAAGGCTGAGAGACCTGTGGCTTTTCAGTCTGGAGAGGATCTTCTCAATACTTATAAATACCTTAAGGGTGGGCATCAAGAGGATGAGGCCAGATTCTTTTCAGTGGTGTGTAGTGACAGGACAAGGAGCAACCAACCAACAACAACAAACAAAAAAACCCACAAAACAACCACAACAACAACCAAGCAACACAAACAAACAAAAAAAAAACCCAACAACCTAACCACCAAAACCCCAAAGTTCCTTTTGTATATACACACATTATATAGAAAATGGGGGAAGGAAGAGCACAGATGCCTCATTAAGACCTAGATATTAACTTAAGTCCACAGTGATTTCAAGACTTGACGGGACAAAGCCATGAGCAACTCGGCCTGAATTCAGTGTTGACCCTATTTTAATTGGGAAGGTAGACAAAAGACCTCCTGAAGTCCCTTCCCATTTGAAGGGTTTCATCAAGGGGACAAAGGACGCCAGAGAAAAAATCTAAATTACATAATTTGATGATTGATCAAATAAGTAATAAAAGCCAGTTACTTTTTTTTTTTTTTTCCAGTAACTGCAGTGCAAGAACAGCCACAGTATGTAACTGAATGAGACACCAGGTGAAGCTATACTTGAAAAATTTAGGACTTTATTTTAAACAATGATGTCCTTTATTTCTACAAAAATGTTTCAGACTGTACATTAACATTTTCTAAGGTATGGGGTTTTTTTTAAATTATGTTACTATCTCCTCTTTCATTTTTGAGGTAGATAAAAATTTCCAATTAGCATTTGAAAAAAAAAACATTTCAGTCCTCCCCACTATAATCCAAACATGAAAGCAATGCAGAAGAACATAATGTCCATTTTCCACTATCAATTGTTCAGACTGGAAATCATGTCACAGCCTATAAAAAGCTGGCATTTAAAAGTTGGCCCATTAACTCCATGACAATTATCCTGAAAATATCACTGAGGGGCATAATCTAAGGCAACACTTCCACAAGGAGAATCCTCTGCCCCAGAAGCAGGACTGTCAGGCAGAGGAAGAGCAGCATCTATTTCCAAGCTGTGGCTCTTCTCCAGATCACAATTCATGTCAGAATTTCCTCCACCACTCACCTCTCCCTCTGACTCTTCAGTCAGTTTGTCCTGGGCATGGGCTGACTCCTCAGAATCTTCTTTTTCACGTAGAAAGCTGCAAATCATATTGGGCCTGCTGTAGGAAAAATCTCTGTCCTTGATCTGCAACCACTCCACTCCATCTGATGCAAAGAAGGAAAATTTCTATTGGTGACAAAAGAATTTAAGAGTTAACAGCAGTTTTTTTCTTCATTTCACTAAGATGGAACCTGACAAACACTTAAGTAAAAGAATCACTTTGGATAGAATGAGGTCCTTCGAGAATTTGGACCAGCTCTGATTTATTTTGTTAAGTTTCACCATGAGGCTTAAACCTTAAACCATTCATTTTTCTTGAAAAATAAGGCTATGAATAACAGAAAAGCATTTAGGAAAGACCATCTTATTATGAAGAGAAATGTAAATATTGATAAACTAACAACAACATGTTAGACTAAATGAACTTATCCAAGACATACAGCTGTAGGTTTTTATCCAGATACTGGGGACACTGTGTATGTGATGTTGCCAACCCAGTCTCTAAAGATCAGTCACAAGGGAGAAAAAAATTATTAGGAAAGTAATGAAAAGCAGGAAATGTCAAGACTTTTACAACTTCTTACACTCCTCCTGTAGGAATTTCCTGCTAGTCACTTCTGGAGGCAACACTGCTCAGAAGGAATCTTTCTATTTTTGGTGTGTTTTGCTTTTATATATCCACATTTGGTACCTCAAGAAGAAAGTTCCTCTAACTTCCTGCATGCTCTTGAATCAAACACTTGACCAAGGTTAACACTCCTGAGCATAATCCATTTCCATCCCTGTGGAAATGAGCAGAGGCACTGACCAACATTCTCCTCTCCTTCCTTCTTTTCTGTCAGAAGTGTCCGTGTCATGTTCAACTTCTTCATTGTGTGGCACTTGTACTTCAGCTGCACTTTTTGGTTGCCTTCTGCATCTACTATGAAAAGAGGGGAAAAAAACAACACCCAAACCCCAGTCATTATAGTGAATTCCACTACCAACTGAAACAAGGCAAATGAACAGGATATCAAATCACAACCTCTACCTTGCTCTGTGTTTTCTTCAAAAACCACACAGGTGCCCAAGGTATCTATGGAAAAATCAAGTGAGAAATTGGTTAGAGGTGAATTTCTATCAGCTATAGATGCTGTACCCACTAGCACAGGTCTGGGAATGTTCTGACTTCCAGCCCAGCACTGGCAACCACACTGCCAGCTCAGGGATACACAGGAGCATTGTCATTGTTGAAAAGTCATTATAAGGAAGGATTCTAGATTATTTTCTCCCACACCAATGTTGTCATTGTAAGGCAACTGGGATAACTACAGGTTGCACAACACATCAGTCCTGTTTATACAGGAGACAACGAGCACTTCCTTGAAGGCATTTTATGCCCCACATTTTTCCTGTGCAGAAATACCAGCTGGTGCAGCCTGCAGCCAGCTCCCAGGCCTGCTTTCCACTACACATGGATGTGTGGCTAATTCAGACTGGTGCTGCTCAATGTGGTGATCTACAGACACTACCCAGGACCACGTTCCCTATTTGCAGGGCAATTAAGCAACTTCAATTAAGTTTGCTCGGTCACAAGAAAAAGGTGAGATTGTGTCCACATCATTTTTCCTACCTTCGTATTCTCCTGCAAATACGTATCTGTCCACTTGTAAAACAGGCCTCTCAGTCTCTATTCCCTACAAAACAACAGCAAAAAAACCCAAAACAAACAAAATCAATCAAACACAACCTTAAATCAGAGGGATAACGGCCCTAGCTTATAAATACTTCTGGAAACAGCTCCTGATATTGACATAAAACTATATTCAAAGACCATATGCCATTTCTGAGAGAGCTCACAGCCAAGGTAGTGCACATAATTCTGCATCCAAGATTTCACCTAAATGTTATTTATTTCAAAGAATTTAGAAGCCTCAGTCTCTCATTCAGATGTGTGCTGTTATCACTCACCAAAATCTTGCATTTGTTTTCACATTTTTCTAAGAAGTCTGAGTCAATAATTCCAGATAGTTCCACCATGACCAGTTGCTCCTAAAGGAAAAGTTTATAATGCATATCAGTAATTGATATATTGGAACTCAGGAAAGAAGAGAGAGAAAAAAACAAATAAAGGGCTCCCCAGCCTTAACAAACAACTCAACCCAAAGAGAACAGCACACAAAGACCCAAACCTTCTAAATAAACAGACACAAAATATATTCCAAGGAACATTTTTTCCAGAGGTTTAGTACCTACCTACCTAAGACACCCTAGTAAAAAGGTAAGTTAAGCAATGTGTTTCTTGACTTTTTCTACTTTTAACTCTTTATAATATATTGGTTTGAAATCAATTCACAGTTGCAATTCCTTACAGTTCTGGGTGAGGAAAATGCAAAAATAAAACAATAGCCTCCTTGAAAAAAACAAAAAAATTATTCAAGGAAGAGTTTTCAAGAACCACCATCTACTTAAGAATCCATGAACATCCATAACAACAGAAAAGCAACAGCTTGTATTTTGGGGTGTTATGGGAGTAGGAAGCAACTGAACCAGGAAGAATTATTTCTAACACCATTTTTTCAGAAAACCTGAAGCAGAACAGCCAAAAGGGTACAGCTTTCAGGACACACATGCAGTCCAGAAAGCCAACTGGATCCTGGGCTGCATCAAGAGCTGGGCAGCAAGTCAAGGGATGTGATTCTCTCTCTGCTCTGCTCTCATGAGACCCCACCTGGAGCAGTGTGTTCAGCTCTTGAGGCTTTCAACATAAGACATGGACCTGCTAGAATGAGTCAAGAGGAGGCACAGGAAGAACATGAGGCTGGAGCACCTCTGCTATGAGGAGAAGCTGAGATGAGGTTGTTCAGCCTGGAGAAGGCTGCATGGAGACCACTAGAGCAGTGGCCATCGGGTACCTAAAGAGGGCCTACAGGAAGGATGGGGAGGGACCCTTATCAGAGAGTGTAGCGATAGGACAAAAGGCAATAGCTTTAAACTGAAAGCAGGTATATTGAGTGAAAAAATTCTTCACTGGGAAGGCGACAAGACACTGGAGTGGGTTGCTCGGAGAAGCTACAGGTGTTCCATCTTTGGAAGCACTCACGGCGATGTCGGATGGGGCTTTGAGCAACCCGGTGTAGAAGGAGGTGTCACTGCCCATGTCAGTGCAGTTGGAACTAGATGATCTTTCAGGTCCCTTCCGGCCCAAACAGTTCTGTGATTCTCTGCCGCTACCGCTGCGAGGGCAGGGAAACCCAAAAGGCTCAGGGACCCGCACTCGCTCCGAGCCCGGCCCGACTGCCGCCGGCCCAAGGGCAGCCGCGGCGTCCAGCACACCCCGCGGGGCCGCCTCCAGGCTGCTGCACAGCGGCGCAACCATCGGTTCCCGGGCAGCCCTACAGAGAAGATGGTGACCGGAGAAAAGTCAACCCGTCCTTCCCTGGGATCCAGAGCCGGCGCTCGGCCCTGGCAGCCCGCGAGGAGGGCGCCGCAAAGCCCTTCGCCACAGGCCGCCGCGCAAGCCGACCCGGCCAGCTGAACGCCGGCGGGAGGAGAAGGGGACAAGCCGCGTCCACACACGGGACACGCCCCAAGGGGGGCCGGACCGCGTCCCTTCCCTTAACGCGGCTCCGAGAACAGGGAACGTCCAGGGAGCGCGTCCCAGCGCTAAAGCATCCACCAACCTCCTCTTCCTCCGCTTCATCCTTCCTCTCCCTCTCCTCCCCTCGCTCTGCCGCCGCCATCCCGCCAGCGAGCAGCCCCGCTTTCCGATCGCTCGACTCAGCGCGCACCACGTGGGGCCGGGGCCGCCATCTTAGGAGGTGGCCGGTCCCAGCCGCCCCCTGGCCTGAGCGCTAACGGCAGCGCGGGCCCCGCTCGCCCCGGGCAGCCCCGCCAGGAGGCGACCGCTAGGCAGCGGTGGGCGAGGAGCGCTCTCGGGGCTCCGGCTGACGAGCACGCAGCGTGGCGGTGCCGGGGACCGCGGCGGCGCGGAGCGCTCTGCGGAAGAAGGTGAAGCTCGGTGAGGGAGAAGCCCGAGGTTGGGGATAAGAGGTGGGAGGAGGGACGAGCGGCGGGGAACGGGTAAGTGGCGCAACGCAGGGAGAGGAGGGCTCCCTGCGGGCAGGCTGGGGCAGGGCGGCCGCTGCGGGAAGCGGCTTTTAGAGCTGGAGCTTGCGCAGTTTCAAACGGGCGAGCCGTGCTATACCCTCCCGTTCTTCTGCCGGCTCCGCAGCGTCTGGGCCGGAGCTTCCCACCATCGATGAGGTTTTCATCAGACTCAACGCTTTGTCGGAGTCGAGTCTCTCTCCAGTGCTCAGTCCTCGTTTGCCAGGTTGCATCTGTTCCTGGGTGACTTGGTCTAGGTGCCCCTGCTCTGGCAGGGGGGTTGGACTAGATGATCTTCTAGCTCCCTTCCAACCCCTAACAATGTGAATCTGTGAACAAGAGCCTTCATCCTCGCTAAACGGCGCCCTGGTTCCCCTCTGCAACCCAGCAGCTCACCTCTGCAGCCTTGTGCTGGAGCAGAAGGAAATGTTTTGCTCTCTGAATGGTTAAATTGCAATTTGCTGTTTTCATGCCCTATACCTGTTGCTTTCTGCTTCAGTTTCGACTACTCTCCTCTCTGAGGACCTCCGAGATAAAGTGGTTTGATGTTTTTCTTCGCAAGTGCATTGCATTCTGTATTCCTCAATCTCATGCTGGGTTATTTTTGTGATGTAATTATCCCTTGTTTTCATTCCGTATGCCGTGTTTCTGGTTTTGTACCAAAAGAGTCTTTCTACTCGTGTAAAAGTCATTAATTAAAATGTTAAATAAAAACTTGCCCCACGGGAGTTTACAGTGAATTTTCTTCTAGTCTCTCTACTTACCGTTCAATAAGATCAATATGAATGTCAGCCTGGCACCATATCAAGTGTTTATTAATGCCCAGATATAGCTGTTCTAATGCATTTGACTTGCAGAATCAAATTTT
>VYZU01052320.1:0-33222 GCA_013401355.1 Ceyx cyanopectus
TGTAGTTCACAACTGCAACTGTCAGATGAATCTCCCTGGGTGTCATGTCACAGGAGGAGCTGACTGAATAGTACCTGGGTTTCAGAAGTGGCAGCTGAGTCAGTAGGAAAGCTGTAGAGACCTCAGCAGAAGGAAACTCCTCCAGGACCTCCAGCATGTTTGGGCTGTTATAAAACTTCCATTTATTGTATTCTTCCAGGTTCTAAAAGTCAAAGGCCATCATCACAGTGTTACCAGCTCATGCTGAGTCCAGGACAGCAGGGATATTGAAATGCCACTTCTCTCTAAGACTCCTGCTTTACATTCAGGTAAGTATGCAGGAAAATGAACAGGGAATTCTCCCAACTTTGCCTAGACCAATACTGGGATTTCCTAGGAACTGGTTGAATGTTTGAAAACAGAAGCAGAGAATGGCTGCTGTAACTTTCTCAGGTCTCAGCTCTCAGTGAGGCTGTGGAAGCTGAAATCAAACCCATTTCTCAGCCCCTGGCTATGGGGTATCCACAGACCTGGTCCTGACACCCCCTGAGCCTTGCAGAAGCCAGCAGGAGAAGCAAGCACTGACCCCTGGGAGTTACTGGTTACTCAAAGTAACACCCCTCCTACTGGTATGGTACCACATTCTCCTACAGAAATATCTACCAGACTGTAAGGCCTTTTAGTGGTTTCTCATCAGAAACCAACCAGAGGCAGGTGAGAGAGGCAGGCAGGCAAAGTGACCCACCCAGAACCACAGAGGAAACAGCAGATCAGCAGAAACCTTTTGATTCCCACACCCAGCTGAGCCACAAGACCCTCTTCTCTCACTGTGGCTGGTTTTACAAGCACACAGAGCATGTAAAAGAGGGATAAAAATCAAGCACCATCACTACAAACATTTCTGAAGCTCCTGCTACACAGTAAAGAGGCATCAGGAGGTGCAGTGCACAGAACTTCTGTCACAAATCTAGTCCTAACACTTACCTGACATAAAACTTCCAGTCTCTGTTTGTCTCCTTCTGCTGTTACCAGCTGGGAGAGTTTTTTTAGCAGTTGTTGGGAGGGTGGAGTAGTGATATCAAGCAAGTATGTCAAAGCCTCTGGGAGTGTGCAGGCTGGAATCTTTTTGTCACTCGTCCAGTAGCCACCTGGAAATGAGGGAAACAGAGAACACTTGGCAATTCCCACAGCATGTGACAGCTGCAGAGCTTTGCAAGTCTCCACGACCTTCACAATGCAGCTCCAGACTAGGCTGCAGCAGGTCTAGGTCACAGGCCCCTCCTGAAAAGAGGTTAATTGAGGTTTCAAACTCTGTGTGAGGGGAGGATTGCATGGTAGCAAAGCTCCTCTTGAAAATGAAGTCTTTAATTTGTGGAAATCACCTTTCTGTGCGTCAGAATCCTATGATTTGGCAGATTATTCCTAGTGGAGGTGGAAACAATGGTCATGATGCAAATCTATTTTAGGACTCTGACAGATAACAACAATAAGCAAACTCTGTTGATTGATTTAATTGCAGCCAATGGCCAATTAAGCAACTGAATTACAGTGTCAGCCTAGTATAGCTCTGTGAATTGAAGTCACTATGGACCACAATGAAAATACAGAATCAAGAATATCTAAAAGTGTCAACAAAATCCTATTGAAACCTAGAGAATGGAATCAAATCCAGTCTCTAAAGATCCTCTGGAATTTTAGAGGACTCTGTCCAGCAGCCTTTGTCATTTTCTCCAGGAGAACCAACTCACCACTGGTGCAGGTTTCAAGCCTGACAGTCTGGTCATCTGGAGGGGCATCCCTGACACGTGCAATGAGACCACGGACCAGTTCTGGCTGGTTGCCTGGGAAAATCCCAATGTGTTCTCCAGGCAGGTAGTGCACTTCCTGATTAGTCTCACAGGAAAGCTTCACCAGGAGGGTAACACGACTAGAGAGAGAAAAAAAAAGAGCTCAGACACATCTTGGTTACGTCGACAGGACTTCCCTTGAGCTGCACAGAAAGGAATGAAGCTGAAGTGACAGCTGGGCTTTGGTGTTCACCACCAAACTACCAGAGCAGCTTAGCACCTCATGGAGACTGAAACGAGTCCAGATGTGTGAAGTACTTGTGCCAAAACAAACAAGGTGCTGAAGTGCTGCCTGATCCGTGAAGCATAAATACGATCAGCCAAAGAAAGGAAGAGCAGCTCTGCTGAGGACTGAACAGCTCACATCTTGAAGCAGCTCAGAGGCTGTATTTAGAACAGGGATGAGTGAGACCTGCTGGAGGATGTGTCACAGATGGTTTTCTAAGACAGACACCAGCACCAATTTTCCTTCTGCATTTCTTTGTGCACTGTCTCCCTTCTTCTTGCTTTGCAGTACAACTGATTTCAGCACCATCTTGCGCTAGACCTTCTTTTTTTTTTTCTTTTTCTGCTAAGGGGCAATTTTTCCCCTAAATGAATAAACATTTACCTGGCATGTTGTGTGTGAAACAAGGGAGAAGGATCATACACCTGACTTTCCACATTTCATAGGTATCAAAGAGCCACAAAGTTATTTATTTCCCCACAGTCCTAGAGACTCTACAGGGAAGTCAGCTCCTGTCTAAACCAGAGCTAGGACTGTAGATGTCCTTGTGGTCTTGTGATAATTATTTACTGCTACTAATGATGGTAGAGGATTCATACACATTCCTTCAGTGATGGGAGATGTTATAACCAGGCATTTCAGGTGGCTATGATTTCAGTAAAAGGTAGTATTGCATTATTCACTAGAATGAGCTGCCATACCTGGAGTTTGAACTCTGAAGATTCTGTCTGAATTTCAGCTTCATGGGAATTACATCCTTGGCATGAATGTTTGCAAGTGCTGTTGAGAAAAAGGGAACATGACTCATGGCAAGGTCTGTTTGAAAAGGCTTCAAACACTGTGCAGCAAAGAACTAACTCTGCTCCCCCTACAGAGTGATACACGTTAGGCAGTGATGTGTCCTGTGCACAACCCTTCCCTGACTCACAGCAGCTCATCCAGCTTTTGTTCTTCTGGGGCTGGCAAAACATACACTAGTTCTGCTGCTCTGATGCTGCCGTGCTGGAAAAGATAATTTTTGCAATGTAAGCCAAGGTCTTTTTATTTCTCTGACTGCTGTTCCTGTGTGACCTGCTCTAGGGGATCCTGCTCAGGCAGGGGGGGTTGGACCAGATGATCTTTTGAGGTCCCTTCCCATCCCTAACATCCTGTGATGATTTGCCTTGTATCCTCTAACAGGACCAATATAACTTGTAGAAAACCTTTCCATTTCAGACCTGTCTGAAGCAAAACAAAGGAAGAGGAAGGCAGGAGGCCATACCTTTAGTCAGGTCCATGCTTTCAGGGTGATGCACTATCCTGTAATTCTTTGGGTCCCAGCTGTCATTAGAGGTATAGATCTCAGGCAACTGAATACTGGATTTCCCAGGGATGTTAAAAATGTCACAGGCAGTCTAGAAAAAAATAAAAAAAGGGGAAAACATAAGGCTATTCATAGAAAACAAAATTCTTATTGCTGTCATAAGCCTAACAAGGAGATATCAGTTCATGCATTGCTGTTTCTCATTGATCCTGTTGAGTTCAGTGATGTTACAGGGGGTGAGTGAGTTCAGTGATGTTACAGGGGTCAGTGAGTTCAGTAAGGTTCCACTTCTAGAGGACTATGGCTAAAAAGAATGATCTGCTCCCAAAAATGTGGACATTTGATGCTACCACCCTTGTTCATACTGAGCATTCTGTTATCCAAAAGGTTTCATGGAACTTTATGTGAGTATTAAAGAATAATAAAGAAGCCCAGTTCCTTCTTCAGCTTAGGCAGCAGGAGAAGAATTCAGATATAAACCCAGATGTTTGTTTTCCTTCATTTTGCCTATGCTAGTGAATACTGAAATAAAATGAACTAAACCATGAGCTATTTATAGTCACCTTGAAGGCACTGACTGCCCATGAGCGAAAAGCTTCTTCTTGCCCATTGAGTTCATCTCCTTCACCTACAGGAGTGATCTGGGAAGCCCCAAGCTGGGCCAGTTTTTGGTCTATAGCATGAGCAAAGGCACAGAACTCTGGGTACATGCTGGACCCCAAACCAAACACAGCATATCTGCAGAAGAAGATAAAAATAAGATGGCTGTGTTACACTACATGAAATGCAAGACTCCATCACGTGCAAGAGACACCAAAGTATTGTTACCTGAGTTTTTTTCTCAGCAGCTTCAGGGTGAGCAAGGCATTCTTCAAGGTCTATATAAAAAAATCATACTTAGGGTTAGAAAAATATTCTAATTTAAAACAGAAGTGAGACTCTGATCCATATCTTACTTAAACACATAGGACAAATGAAAGCTTGTCTTTGGACTCACTCTTTGAGCTCAGCCTCATTAATACTCCTGAGGATAATATTACCTTTCCATTATTTGGAGAATCTCCATTGCCAAACGTGCTGGTAACCACTAAAAGAAGAGTTTCCTTTTCCAGGTCACTAATGTTGTACTCATCCATGCGCAGAATCTGGAAGGTATAAGGATCATGAGAAATTAATACCTGTCATAGGAGCTAGGGTTAGATTTCTCTGTGATTATCAGATGATAACCAAATTTACCAGGCATTATAGCACATGAATACAAAACCAAAGCTCCAGACCAATTCATATTTACTAAACATTCAAAAGTTATGCTTAGAGAATGAAAAAGCTTGCAGAAGCTGATAAAACCAGCCAACCTTTTCTCCATTTAGTGTGGCTAAGTTACACTTTCTTACCCTGGTGTTGAAGGCACAGTTGAACAAGCTGCACAAATTGTTGGCTAATGTTTCAGACTTCCCAGTCTCTGTGGCATAGATGACAGTGACCTTGGACCTGGCTGCCATTGTTTGTCGCATGAGTGAAGATGTAAAGAGCACAGCCCTGGGGAAAAATCATCACAGATACATTTTTAATACAGCTACACAGCAACTGAGGAAAGGAAAAGGCTGATCTTGAGCATGGTCTTTCTGTGGAAGATGGTTCAGAAGCAGCACACTACAGATAGCCCTGAATAAGAATCTTAAATTTCAATATCTCTGGACTAGGAAGTCTATGATTTGAACAATTCATGTGGGTCCTACTGTAAGGATCATTAAAAAGTGTGGAGAAGAAACATCACAAGAATAGAAAAGCTGGACAAATGCATGAAGACTCCTATTTGCACAACTTACTTTGCCAAGATGCTGAACTTGATTTCCTTCTTCTTTGGTCTCTTGGTCTCATCATGCCAGATGTGTGTTTTCCAGGCATCCACCTTTAAGAAACCCAAACAGTTCAGCTGCAGGTGAGCAGTGTAAACCAATAAATACACTACTTGTGCACCTGTGAAAGGGCCGGGTTAAACAGAGCCTGTGTGTACAATCCACTGTGTACAAACAGAGGATCAGTCTGCAGCATTACACTGTTTCACTTCCAGCTTGAGAGCTGCACAGACCCAGGATAACCCTCCAGAGCAATCAATAGCATCAGCTGCTCACCAATCTCTCCAGCGACCTTTCCCTAACGAGGGCTTTTCATCTAGACTTTGCCAGGTCCCTTATTATCACCTGTACTGTTGAAGTTGCCTACCAGAATCATATCTTTTTGGATAATGTGTACCTGATAGTAATAGAAGGGAGTGAGGACATAGTTCAACATCTCCTGGTGGAACACGGGCGTTATGCTCCCTGATATAGGGGGTACAATCCACACCCAGTCTGCCGGGCAGCCTCCTCGCGCCCGGTACTCGCTCTGCATGTACTTCATGAAGGACTCAGCAGCTGAGTGGTGATCCATGATGGTCACGTTTTGCTTCTGCAAGAAGAAAGGCACCCATCAACAACAAAAAAAGCCTTTCTGAGCCTCTTCGGCCCGATGGAGCTGGTGTAATCCTTTTGCTTTGGTTAATATGTCAAGGAGTTTGCTCAGTGCTGCAAAATAACTCCCATCAGCAACTACCCTCCAGACACAGCCTGAGTCAGACCTTTGATTAAGGACTTTTATGGCTGCTTTTATTTTTTTTTTCTTTCCCTTTAAAGCAGTTTATCTCTCCAGCTTTGGGTGGGCATGATGAAAAGCCTATGATTAATTTTTACCCATCTTTCATATTGTTATCGTACGTCAAATAAACTGTAATCGTAAAGAAAAGATACCAATCCAATGGCTTTACATAATTTTTGACACTTAGACTTATGTGCTGAAAGGATGAACAATGTCCTCCTGAACTTCCTTTCTTTACCTTCAGCTGAGAGGTTTTTTCCTGGCAACAATGGGAAATACAGATTTCTCTACTTCCCCAGGGGTAAATCATAGAATGGTTTGGGTNAAGACTCCTATTTGCACAACTTACTTTGCCAAGATGCTGAACTTGATTTCCTTCTTCTTTGGTCTCTTGGTCTCATCATGCCAGATGTGTGTTTTCCAGGCATCCACCTTTAAGAAACCCAAACAGTTCAGCTGCAGGTGAGCAGTGTAAACCAATAAATACACTACTTGTGCACCTGTGAAAGGGCCGGGTTAAACAGAGCCTGTGTGTACAATCCACTGTGTACAAACAGAGGATCAGTCTGCAGCATTACACTGTTTCACTTCCAGCTTGAGAGCTGCACAGACCCAGGATAACCCTCCAGAGCAATCAATAGCATCAGCTGCTCACCAATCTCTCCAGCGACCTTTCCCTAACGAGGGCTTTTCATCTAGACTTTGCCAGGTCCCTTATTATCACCTGTACTGTTGAAGTTGCCTACCAGAATCATATCTTTTTGGATAATGTGTACCTGATAGTAATAGAAGGGAGTGAGGACATAGTTCAACATCTCCTGGTGGAACACGGGCGTTATGCTCCCTGATATAGGGGGTACAATCCACACCCAGTCTGCCGGGCAGCCTCCTCGCGCCCGGTACTCGCTCTGCATGTACTTCATGAAGGACTCAGCAGCTGAGTGGTGATCCATGATGGTCACGTTTTGCTTCTGCAAGAAGAAAGGCACCCATCAACAACAAAAAAAGCCTTTCTGAGCCTCTTCGGCCCGATGGAGCTGGTGTAATCCTTTTGCTTTGGTTAATATGTCAAGGAGTTTGCTCAGTGCTGCAAAATAACTCCCATCAGCAACTACCCTCCAGACACAGCCTGAGTCAGACCTTTGATTAAGGACTTTTATGGCTGCTTTTATTTTTTTTTTCTTTCCCTTTAAAGCAGTTTATCTCTCCAGCTTTGGGTGGGCATGATGAAAAGCCTATGATTAATTTTTACCCATCTTTCATATTGTTATCGTACGTCAAATAAACTGTAATCGTAAAGAAAAGATACCAATCCAATGGCTTTACATAATTTTTGACACTTAGACTTATGTGCTGAAAGGATGAACAATGTCCTCCTGAACTTCCTTTCTTTACCTTCAGCTGAGAGGTTTTTTCCTGGCAACAATGGGAAATACAGATTTCTCTACTTCCCCAGGGGTAAATCATAGAATGGTTTGGGTTGGAAGGGACCTTAAAACTCATCCAGTTCCAACCCCTGCCATGGCAGGGACACCTCCCACTAGAGCAGGTTGCTCAGAGCCCCATCCAGCCTGGCCTGAGAAACTGCCAAGGATGAGGCTGCCCCCACCTCTCTGGGCACCCTGGGCCAGTGTCATGGGGAAGAAATTCTCCCTCATGTCTGATCTGAATCCACCTTTCTCTAGTTTTAATCCATTCCCTCCAGTCCTGCCACTATCCAATAGTCTAAAAAAGTCCCTCCCCAACTTTCCTGGAGCCCCTTCAGATCCTGGAAGCCACAATAAGGTTTCCTTGGAGACTTCTCAAGACTGAATCAAGAATAACTCTATTGGAATCACATTGATAACCTCCACTGAGCATTGGTCTACTGGCATTCTATTTGTATAAAGCTGTTACCAGTGAAAGAGAAAGTGACATGATATTCAGTGTCCCTGCAGATCCCACTCTCACTTACTTGGAAGCTATAAAGCACAGCCACATTTATCTCCACAACAGCTCGGTCTTTCCATAACGATGACAGTTTGTTTGTTTCCAGCCCCATTCTTCTCCCTACCTCCTACACGTGAAAAAGACAGAGAAAAGGGAAAAGCAAATGAACTGTTTGGGCCTTAGACCTCATGATTTCTCCAGCTCATCACACCCATATGCAGGAAAAGGTATTGCAGAAGCAGGAAGAGTCTGTGTTCTGCTGGGGAAAGTGTTGGCAGCACAAACAGTTGAGATGAGAGGTAAACCCAAGTTCATTCCCTTCTCAGCTCTAAGCAGCTGTGCAGGGGGTTACCTTCAGGATGTTGTAGCGCTGTACATCACAGAAGTCTCTCACTCCAATCTCTGTCCCCATGTACCAGCCATTGAAAGGACAGGCAGTGAACTCCAGGCCTCCCACCTCAAGCAGCATGTTGGCAACAGCAGGCAGTGCATACCACTTCAGATCCAACTCCTTAAACCACTCATACCTGTTAAACAAGCATTTGGGTTTATTACTCCATGGATTTTTTCCCCCTTGGGGTGACAGCTACACAAGTCCCGTAGATCACTCCAGACCTGACCCGTGATGCAGCCTCCACAAGCTCTGAGCAGTTTGTATTTGCAGTGTGGGAACTGGGAACTGCCTGCTGAAGAACTGTATTACAGAGTTCTGCAACCTGCAGGGCAGTCCCAACACAAACACAAAGGACAAAGCAGAGAGAAGGGCACTAGCCATGATGTCAGTGCAGCCGTGGCTCACAGTGTGTTACACTGGCCACAGAAATGATGATTTTAACATTCTGAATACGACTGAAATGTGGACTGGGGAAAATATTTTCAGCAAAGCTGCTATTGGCTTTCTCAATTTCAGTCTCATCTCATTGTTCTAACAGGCATTTAGTAGTTCACCCTAACAAAGGACTCATCAAACGACTGCCACGGGCACAGGCTAATGACCTGCCAAGGTGAGGCAGAGGCAAAAATGCAACTGTCTCCCCCTTGTGTACTCACTTTGGATGCTCCATTGGCACTTCGAGGACAATTTCTGGCGGCAGGTCAAATATTTCTGGGTCCTGGCCATTTGCTTGAAGAACAAGGGGAACGACATCAAAGCGGCCGTATTTCGGCTTCCACCCCAGCTCGATGCACAACTGCAGAGAAACAGGGCACAGCCTGGGGCTTTCTGAGGTTCCCCTCCTCCCCCTCATGGATCTGAAGGTGAAGGAATGTTAACCTGAAAAAACCCCTGCTGAGGTCAACCCTAAGTGATAGAAGTTTCTCCTTCAAACTGTTGCTTGTGTAGGTCGAGCATAGATTGTGTGGTCGTGTCCCCAAATTAAGGGGAGCACCAGCTCTCCCTCTCCTGAGATGGGAGCATTTCTGCATCAGGATTGTAAATTATTGCTCCAGCCTGCACCTAGGACCCGTGGGCAGGACATCCCATCCCTTTCTTACCACCACATTCCCTCCCAGTGTGTATAAGCACGAAAGGAAGAATCCCAGGTGGGTGAGGCAAGATGGAAAGCAGCTGGGATGCTGTGTTAGGGCTGTACCTGTGTGAACTCCACACTGGCAGGGTCTCCTATGACAGACCCATCTGGCATCTGATACCCAGCATATCGGATGAGCTGGCTGTTCCAGACTCGGAAATCCTGCTTCCCATCAGTCCTCTGGGGGAAGATGGTGATGGCTGATCTGCCCAGAGACACAACCAAATCCAGCACATCAAACACTTTCTAATTATTAAGATAGAAATCACTACCAACAGCAGTTTATATTTCTAAAATGAACAGCAGTGGAAATAAAATCATTAATCCTCTCTACCCACCTCCCCAGATCTTCAAATCATCTCTTTTCCCCAGGAATTACAGAAGATTTTGCAAAATTGACCATGAAAGTTACAGAATTTCCAAGTGGTTGATGGTACACTAGAGGAATATGTAAGTTCCAGGGGAATTCAAAGCAGAGACAAGTTGTCAGAATATTTAGATAGACCATTCCAGGCCTTACACGGAGTTCTGAATCCAGATCTGGATGTGATTTTTGTTGTCTGAAATGAAAATGAAAGGGATCTACCTGATGTTTCCATTGTTTGTGGCATACTGGATATGCTGACAGATGTGCTCAAACATTTCCTTCGTTGTTTTACAGTCACGTGCATCAAACACCTACAGATCGACCAAGGCAAAGACCCTGATTATGAAATAGGAATGGGAGCTCATTTTTCTTATGTGTTTATGGAAAGATGAAGGAAAACAGTGAAATAAAAACCCAGTGTTTCTCAGTTTAATTGGAGCTCCACTAGGAAGGGTTCATTTTTCTTGTTCTTAGAGGCATCGCTGTCACAGGTAACAGCCCCCCAAGGACCAGACATGCACCTGGTCCCACACTTGGCTCCACCTGAGCACTCCCACATATTTGCATTCAACCATGAAGCAGAGAACTGCAAAAGAAAATGCTGATCTGATGATACGTACAGGAAGGAGTAGTCCTCAGGTGAAGCAACTGGCACATTTTACCAACATAAAGGACATTTCTTCTGATCTACAGCAGGTGACTGGCTCAGAATGTCCAGCCTCATTGTTTACCTGCAGATTGGACCACTGGATTCTCCCAATGCACCTGGGTGCATTCCTCCAGGCCTGTTTGGCAGCAAAGATCAGCTCATCCTTTGTCAGATGGTAGGTTCCTGTTGTTTCTATCTCCTTGGTCACCGTTTCCAGTCGCACCAGGTGTTCTTCTATTTTGGGCCTTTTGAAGAGGAAACAGCCAGAAAAAGAAACAATGAGAATTTAATTACTTAGAACTGATTTAAACTGCAGACATTCTCCTTATCTTCTGAGACAAGAAGAGCACTGGCATTGCTGAGGCCATAAAGCTGAGCATTTCTTTGCTCAAGAAGCCTTCACTTACATAGAATCATAGAACCATTTAGGTTAGAAAAGCCCATCAAGTTCCAAGTTATTGATACCAATGATACCAAGCAAAGGACAGAGCTTAGCAGCCTAATGAAGAACCTAACAGGCTGGAAGTGTAAGCAGTGACACCATCCCTTCGCCACCCAACACATACATGGATTGATCACAAGCTTTTCTGTGAAAGTTTTCAGTTTGAATTTGGATTTTCTAGATTAATTTGGGAAAAAAAAAAGTCAAATCACAAGAAAATGAGAAGTAGAGAGCAGGCTAGCTTCAGCCCCAAAGTAGGATCATAGTGACTGTCCTCTACAAGTTCTATTTCTTGCCTCTTATTTAAAGGACACAGCTCTTTCTGAGCAAAGTCAGTAGGATTTTCATTCCTAAAGGGAAGGGCTGAGCAATTCCTTTGTCAGGGAACTCAACTCTAAAATTCTTTGGTTTGATAACAGAGAATGAAGTCAAAACATCAGGAAATATTTATCACAGCACAGACAAAAATTGTTTTGTTGGCTTACAGACAGAATGAAAATAGCCAGCACTGTCTGAGAGTTTTCACATTTTCAACAAGATGAAAGATCAAGGGCAAGCTTGTAAGATAGTGAAATCAATGTGATCAAATAGCCACCAGCAGAAACTCTGGGATGTGCAAATGGAACAGGCTGGCAAGTGAGCCCAGCCTGTGTGTATGACAGGGACTTTCACAAGGATTCAGATGGGAGAAAGCTTTGTGAAAGAGCTCCAAGTGTTTAAAAAACCCATTATGTGGCTGAGCCCCTTTGAAAGTGTTATAATGGGATGAGCAAACATTAAATTGTCACTTGAAAGTTTGTCATGTGAAAAAACTCTGTCACTGCAAACTCAGGGACCTCAGCCAGATGTCCCAGCTTTTCCTGCAATCAAGATGTCCACTTCAACACAGACACAAACCTCTTCTCTGCAGCTAGAGCATCCCTCTCAGCATGCTCAGTAAGCTTATGCTGGTGATAGCACAGAGCAAGGTTGAGAAGCAAGAGACTGGCCTTCCAATCTTTGGCTAAAGCCTTGAGAGTCAAAACAGAGAACAGAAGAACACAGAGAAGATACTTGGAACAGCACAAACAAAAAGCATCACCCCCCTTCATCACATCTAAGACTGATCTGCGTGGGAGTTAACCCCATTAACACCCCACCTTAGGAACACTGAAGGTAACACTGTGCAGGGGAGTCCTGAACAAGCTGCTTGCAATAAACATTCCATTACACAGCACACTCAGAGGGGATGGGGCTGAGAAAGGCCCTGTACAGAGTCCATTTCTGCATTCCCAAGACCTGGGCTTGGCAGACACAGCACATGAAGTGCAGCAGTAGTTTTATTTACCTTTTCCAGCAGTATTTTGAAGGCATGCAATGCATAGTTACCAACAGATGTGAAGAAAACAAGCTTTCCTATAGTCTCACAGGCAGACAGGTAGGCAGAGGGCTTTCCTACCAAAAATGAAGGTAAAGTTGGCTTACTCTTTAAATGAATTGTAGTACTGCTTGATAAAGTCTATTGCCTGAGGTAAAAGCTCTGCTGGTGGAACTGGCCCATCTCTAGTCCCTCTCACCAGGCCCTTTGGGGTCATGAGGGCCCCTTGGCAGGCTTTGGTCCGGCAGTTGATGACCTGAAAAACAATAACATGTCAAGAAACAATGCTGCACTCTGTCTCTTTTCAGAGTTGTGAAAAATCCCTGTTCAGGTTTCCCTATCTCACCTCCTTTGCTGTCAGGTGTAGTGTGTCAAGAAAGCTGGATCCATTTTCCATGTTTCTTACTTTTACATGCCTTGGGCATCTTGATATTTGGTTTGGTGCTATGATACCATTTTGGCAGTGGTTCTGGACAGAGAAAAAATAATGATACAAATTAAATTCAACAACACAAATTAAATCCAATAAAGTAGGTATGTGTTTTTTTCCACACAGTACAGAACTGTTGACCTAATCCACTTAGATACAAAAAAGGGAAGAATTTCTGTACTAATCAAACATTATCTGCCACTGGAAGCATCTTTTACATTTCAACAAGGCCTCTTATGACAGCTGTCAGTCTCAGGGTAAACAGTGAACCAGTTTCAGAGGAAGGAATGATTGTTTTTAAGGGCTGGGTTTTCAAAGGTGAACAAGAATGAGATGCTGAGTCCCCCCTCTCCCTTAAGCCTCACCAAGGCTCATTTTCGTTCAGATAAGAACTTTCATCCAAAGATCTCACAGCAGCCCTAACCTTGTGAAACCACAGCTTGACCTTGCATGAGAACTGGGGAGGTTCTGAGCAGCAAGCACACCCGTGGGACCCACTGTACCAAACCATGACACCAGAAACTGACCTCTCTGCCGTCACCAGCCTTTGCCGAGCCCACCACAGCTGGCACAGCTGGCATCTCTGCCTGCTTCTTGCTCACCTCGGGTAATTTGGCATCATTCTGGAGGCTGTAAAAGAGAGAAAGACAAGTCAGTGTGACACAGTGTCACTGGTTTTTATGAGTTTTACCTGCAGCATCACAAGGAGCTCAGAGCCAACGACTCACTGCAGGGGTGGGTGGACTAAAGGCAAAGCTCCATCCTTCCACATCACTGTGTGGGAAGGAAAATAACAGATATGGCCTGGGGTGGTAAAAGCTGAGTGCCCCCGCTGGAAGCTCAGCAAGGGACATCTGTACCGTTGTGATCTGGCCAGCAATTACTCAGAGGATTTAAAGAGGTTTAAACAAAGAGGGGGAAATCTTCAGGGAAATGTGTGAAAATTCCACCCGGGTCCAGTCAGCTAACTAAACAAATACCATACTTTTATATCGATTTCCTTCATTTCCTGCATTCACTCATACTTTCTGAACTACTACTTCTTAATCTCAGGTTCAGAAGAAGGTCAAGAGGCATCTCCAGCCCATCAACTCCAAACCAACCCCTTAGTTTGGAGAGGGCAGTGATGGGTTTCAGCTAGCAAAGCACATGTGATCACCTGCTTCCTCCAGTCAGCTTCACCTACCTGGAATATAAACTACTTTAAGCAGTGACAAGAAAGGGCAGGGAACGAGCAGAGGAAGAAATGATATGCAACAGAAAACTTAAATAACAGCCTGAAAAACGAGACTAATAGGCATGTGAAACTTATTTCATGCAGTGTCTTGTATAAACTGTATCAAAGAAATATTTTACCAACTTAATTACAGCATTAATAAAACATTTGCTTATTTTTGTAGCATACAGATGCCTCCCAAGTCCTGGCACACATGAAACCATCACAGCACACCAAATATATTTAGAACTATGAAAGAGAACAATGATTGTATAACTTAGACATAAAAGCTCAAATGCAACTTGCCAAGTCAACACCACCCAGTGACCCCCAGGGACAGTTGGTTAATATTATTACTCTGGAAACACATGACAGTTTCTCCAGAAGCCACGTTGCTTAATATATTTTCTTTTCAAATGAAAGAGAAACTATGGAGCCATTAAAAAATCTTACCCGTGGATCTTCCTATTTTTCTCCACGTTATTATTGATATCCTTCTCCCCTGAGGAGTGGCTCTTAGCAGCACGAGGTTTGAATACAAACTGCCATGGGCACAACATTTTGTATGCTTTATTTATGGCTGTAGGTCACAGCACTGAAATCTTGTTCTGTGTGATGAGGGAGAACTTCTGAGGAAGGAAAAAAAAACAACAACAAAAGCACAACAAGGTCAGTTTTTGACTCAGAAGGTAACTCACTTTAAAAGGGCTCAGAAACCCACCAGAATAACTGATCTGATACAAATAACTTCCTGTTTCAGAAAAGGAAAATGACTTTTAGAGATTTCATACCAAACCCAACAGCTGCAGCCAAGCCTTGCCTTCAAATACCAGCAAGAGAATTTCAAGTGTCCCCCAGTTGCATAAACCAGCAAAAACCAGTAGCTAAGGGAAACACATTCCCTGACTCGTGGGTGGTTTTAAGTTCAGTGTTCATTGAGTGTTATTAAGTGTTCTGTTAATTGACATCACTATATATTAGCTGGGAAAAAGGATGGATTTTTTTTACTCTGTTATTCACACAGTAATGAAAAAAAAAAACACCCCAAAATTGGTCTGTAAATTAACCAAGATGTTTTGCAATGTTTTCATCTGCAAAATGGAAACCTGAGGTTCTGAATGCTGTATTTTGTAAGAGATATATATACACATAAGTTGCACTCTAATATATGCCAAGAATACATATCTATATATCAGTAATGCTATTCATTTGAACACACAGTTTCTGCTAATTTCTGGTCCTAAAATGGATTTGTGCCAGGGAAGGTGTGGCAGGAGAAAAAAAAAGCAAACTAGTAAGTTGCCAGGTAAAGCAGAATTGGCCTCGGTGTCTGAATCTGGTTCATAAGAGAAATCAAAACTAGATTTGTTTCCAAAAAAATTTTAAAAAATGCACATTGCCACATATTTCTGATGTAAATGAATTATTATTTAGTTATATACATTGCATTTTCAAATTTACACTAGTGGAGTCCCAAGATGCTGTTGGCTGTAAAATCACACAAGCAAAGAGATGTGTAACTCTCTGTGCAGAAACTGCAAGGTGTTGGGACTTGCCAGTGAAAAGCAGTAGTGTGTAATAAGCATTTCTCTACAGTCACAAAATAGAAGCAAACCAAAATTACCATTCTGCAATAAAAAATGCTGCAGTGTGCATTTTTGTAGTTTTGTAAAACACAGGGGGAAGAGATAGAAAAGAAAGAAAAAGGGTGAAAAAGAAAAAAATAGAAAAAAGAAGAAAAAAGGAAAAAANAGGAAAAAATAAAGAAAAATAAAGACATTTTCCATTCCCTGTCGTTCAGAGCAAGAAGTTGCTTTCTGTGCACTGCACATCAGGGCTCTTTAACCAACATTCAGTGATACCTGTTAGATGCACAACCCTTTAGACCAGCAGAAAACCAGAGCAGGTTTGCCGAGCAGCGGATAGAGCAGGACGCCCGATTCTAGCACTTTCCTCCTAAAAGTGGGGGAAAAAACAGTGAATTAATTCGAGTTTCCCATGTGATGATTTCGCCGTCGAGCTGCGGGAGGCGATGGCAAAGGCAGCGCTCTTACCGTGCTGGTCCCCGGAGCTGCCGGGAGATGCCCGAACTCCCTCCCTTTAACCTCTGCTGCTCTGCATCGCCGCTGCCCCGCGAAGGCATTTTATAGCCCGGCAGCATGTATGCAAAGCAGGCTGCACGCCGAGAGGGGACCAAAGGGGAATCCCAAAATGTGCCGTTTTCCTCCCGGCTGCCTTGCTGCGGGTTTACATAACGCGGCTGCCGGCGCAGCTCGGGCGGCAGTTCCTGATGCTCGGAGCATCCCCCCTCCTCCCCGCAGCCTGTGCTGCAACCTCGGCTTCTACGTGTGCGCCGTGAGAACGCGCCGAGCAGCTCCGGCAGCCTGGCACGCTCGAACACACGCGTTCCAGAAGGAGCTCCCCGAGATTCTTGCACTGGAGAGAGAACTCTCACGTTCTCCTATACGTTAAATTAGCTGCTGTAGGGAGAGAGTGACTTCACATCTCACTGAACCACAGAGATGCAGGACGGCGAGCAGCAAAGCATTTAACAGGTGGTTATACCCAAGGGCAGGTACTGTGAGTTTAACAGAAATCTATTATTTAGTCATTTCCATCAAGTTTTAAAGGCTCTTTTCTCAAGAAAGAGAAAACTCCCCTCCTCTCCTGAGCTCCTCACCTACCTGTTGCTGCCTGGGACCCCTTGTGCTTTTCTGATGGGCCAGAAAAAAATGGCAAGGAAGCTGCACCACCCCGAAGCACAAACCTCACCATCCCGTGTGTGCAAGCCCCAGAAGAGCAGGTAGCTGATGAAGATGGGATTCCTGAGCTGGTTTTCCAAGTCACACAGACATTCCCAGCTGGCACAGCCAGGTTCCCAGCCTGGCAGGTGCCAAGGGTGGCACTTTGGGTGCCCGGCCCCGCGCTCCCCAGCTCTGCTCTTTGCCAGGACTGGCCCCAGGTCTTTCTCCCTGGCATCAGCTGTGATGATTTTAAGGAAACTGTACAGAACTCTTTATAAATTAGAGACAGTTCTTCAATGTGCTGACTGGTACAAGGTCAAAAGCAGCACAATGATAACTAGAGAAAGATTTACAGGTGCTGATCAAAGATCTGCAGAAACAGGGCATGAAGCTGCAAGAGAAACAAGGAAACATTCCTTTTTCGTGCCACATTTTACTGGCAAACCTGTGCAAGGCACTGTCCTCTTTCTGTGTTTAGTTTCTCTATTTAAAAATTAGGATAAGGTGGTTGTGTAAAGCACTCCCAGGGGTAAACTGCTGTGCACCTGTGTTACACTGAGTTGTGCACTTGTGTTCACAAGTGAATTCACCTGCATATATCCCACCCAGGGCTGCTGGAGATGGATCTCTTTAAAAATACACCTGATTTTTCTGTAGTTGGGTGTTCACCTGCTTGGCTGTACCAGCCCATCTCTCCTTGCATTCACTGCTCTTGAATATTCACACTATTTTTTAAATTATAACCTATGCTTCGTTTTGTTTTGGTTTTTAAAATCAGATTTGGAATGACCAGAAGAGGAGAAACATCATCTTTCCTCATCAGATTTGTTTAAAGAATTGGCTGAGGTACAGCCATTCAGGGAATTGCTTTATCACTCCAGTTTATCAAACAAAACCTGCTCTTTTAGTCACCAAAATTGATAATAAAACTCCCTCTGTATAATAAGAACAAGAGAGCACCTTTCATTTCTTAGGTCAGAGATTAACTAAACAAGCTCACTGTGCACTCCTTCTACAAATATTCCACACTGTTTGTAAAGTTCTTTACTTGGAAAACCAATTCCACTCATATTTCCTATTTTTGCACAGCCCCTTCTGCCTCTGCCCTATCAAAATACAAGAATTAGTTCCTTTTCTTGCATTAAGTTTGATGAAAGAGGTGCCCTTTCACAGCAGAATGCTTGACCTATTCAGTGGCATTCCCAGCACGCTGTCATTTTCAGTTATATTTTGGTTTGTTTCTGAAAATGTGAGGGCCAGCAGCCTCAAGAACCAGCTTTCTGCAATTTCATTTGACTCGAGTCACAGTTTTTGTCTGACTGCAATATTCTGCATCAGCAAAGAAGTTATATTCTTAAAAACATTCTTCTATGTGTAAGGTTGCTCCTCTCAGAACACTCTTCAAGGGACTATGACAGCGAGGCAAAGCTGATGACAACAACAGGGCTGGTTTTCCATGTAGCCCTGAAGAGATGGTGTTCAACTGTCCCAGCACTTCATGAATTGCCAGTGATTTTCTTCTCACTCTTCCATACTCATCTGAGATGCCTCCAGGGGGATCTTCCAGATATGGTCCACTGGCTGGACAGGGAATTTCATCCTTCACCAGTAGCACACAGCAGTTAAAAAGCACTGGCAATGACCTTTGTGTGGCACCAGGTCCATCTCCCTGCCCCCTGAGCAGGATCAGCTGTACCCAGGACACTTCTGAACCACCAGGACACAAGTCAGTCCGTGGGGCAGGACTCAACAGCAAAGAGCTTCCCTAGAAACCCCAGATGAGACTCCAGAGTAGAGCCCCCAGTCTGCCCTCAACAAATGGCACTGGGCTCGTGCTTCCCCGTGCTCACTGCTTCTCCCACTTGTGACCACTTCGTGATACAAATACCTCATCTGGTCCATCAAGAACCTTCATTCACTTTCTGTTCCTTTTCTGGGCTGATGAGCTGTCTTCTCCACTGGCCTCATTCATGTTTTCCAGCTCGCTATCACTTAACTGTGGAAGAGAATTTCCCTGGCAGCACTTCAGCGTACATTACATACTTTAAAAGTGATTTTTAAGACAAGTATTGCCTCTTGGAGCTTGTATCCAAGGCCTGGTGTGATGGAGCTCCACAGCTCTGCACTTACTCAGCTCTGAGCTGAACAGCCAAATGCCAGTGCTGAGGGTCTGACCCCAGACTGGGTGCCAGAGCACCACGGGGTGGTACCTGCAAGCCTGTCTGCTAACAGCTCTGCACTTCTCATCCAGAAATGTTCCCTGCAAGAAATATATTTCGAGCTCCCAAACTCCTGAAGTCAATACCCAAGGTAGCAGACATGGAAGAGAGAGCCTGTGATACACACACGGGCTGTCAGGAATCCAGGTGTATGGCAAGAGCTTGAAGGTTATTATAGGTGAGTCACGTCTGGTGTATTTTTCAGTGCTTGTAATCTCTTGTGGGTAAGTTTCAGGGTCACTGTCCTCACAGCTCTTCTGAGTGTGGTGCAAATGATCTGCACTAATGGTCAGTGACGACTGCAGATGCATGTCACACTTGCACAGTTACACAATCACACAGACTAGGAATTTCCACCCTCATCTTCTACTTCTACTTTCTGTCTAATGGAGACATGGAAAAGAAAACTGGGTAACTTGATAAAAATGCAAGACTTTAACTTTTTCAATTTGCTACATTTAATTTGGGAGGTGAAAAAATGGAAAAAAAAGGACAATTGCTTTCCTTAACACATTCCACACACAAAAAAAAGCTGTCCTCTGGAAACCAACTCCCAGGGCCTGTATAACTTAAAATGAAGATTTATGCAATGAAACAATAGAGTTTCTCACTCATTCTTCCTGTCTTTATGCTCTGGAACCTCAAAAGAATCACTGCTTTTGTTGGAAGCTTCTGGTAGTTTCTATTATAGAAAAATACAAGTGTTAATCCCACTAAGTACCACTGAAAAAGCTGTTCCCAAATATCTCCTCCTATTGATTATTGTCAAACAGTTGTTCTGATTACTTTAATACTAGTTTGGTTTTGGCTTTTCATTTCCTAAAGAAAATTAATTTGGATTGAATATTCCCTCAGGTTCTGCAAGTTGTCAAAACCATCTTTTTGGTTTTGTTGATGGCTTACTGTACTTTTAAGGATTTTAATGTCTTTAACAGTAAACTGCTTCGCCTCCATCACTGGTGGCTTCATTATTATGAAGAGGGGTAACAACTTTGTTATTATTCTTTTAAAACCAAATGAAACGACTCAGATCTGAGCACTTTAAAATACACAAACACAAGTATTATCCCCAAATCTCCAGTGTTTGGACTCCTTTTTAGCTTCTGCAGATGAAGGGTGTATAAAAAGCAGCAGCTGAGGGTGGAGAGTGAGGCTAATTTGCCATCACCTCGTTAGGCAGCACAGGATTGCACATCGAGCCATGACAGGGCAGAGTGGAAACTTTCACGGCACGAACATCCGAGGGCAAAAATGAAAGCAGAGGAGAGGGCAGAACCTGCTGTGCCAGTAAACCCAGCCCTTCCTGTGTGCCCAACGCAAGAGCTGCAATCAGGACAAAACCCCCCAGACACCCTGTCCAAAACTCCCGCGAGGGCCGATGACCAACAAGGCTGGGAAGAGCAGGAGGGACTGAGCCAGAGGGCAGCCAGCACCGGGCTGCTCTGTGCCCAGAGGCACGTTGTGCCCGCTTCGCCCTCCCTGAGTCACCAGCCAGGCAGCAAAGGGCAGCGACTGGCAAAGCAGGGCACGGAGAGATAGCAGCTGGGTGCACAGCCCGTGTCCTGGGTGCTGCTGTTTGCTGAGCTGTGTGCCAGGCTATGTGTGTGCCAGGCTACGTGTGTGCCATGCTGTGTGTGTCAGGCTATGTGTGTGCCAGGCTACATGTGTCCCAGGCTACGTGTGTGCCAGGCTACGTGTGTGCCAGGCTAAGTGTGTGCCAGGCTATGTGTGTGCCTGGCTAAGTGTGTCCCAGGCTATGTGTATGCCATGCTATGTGTGTGCCAGGCTAAGTGTGTGCCAGGCTATGTGCCCCACACTCCCTGGCGGGTGCTGAGGGTATTCAGCCCGCTGGCGATGCAGCAGCAGTGGCACAGGAGAGGCTGGCAGGGAAAATGCACCCAGCAGGGTTTATCTCAGCGCCTGCAGTTCACGCCGCTCACAGCAGAGAGCACAGAGAGCACCCGAAGACTGACACAAGCAAAAAAAGTTTCTCGCTTGGGAAGTGGCAGAGAACTACAGGATGGCAGCTGTTCTCAGCAAAGCAGGGGCTGAGCAAGAAAATGCCCATTTAGGTGCCAGAGCACGGGCTGGTGTCAGTAGGATTCAGAACTTCTACTCAAGGTCAGATCATAGAATCATGGAATTGTCAGAGCTGGAAGGGAACTTAAAGCTCATCCCATTCAGAATCAGAATCACAGATATTATTATTATATTCCAGCCCCCCTGCATGGCAGGGACACAGGCATGCTGAAATAGTCACAATTTAGATCTCACAGTACAATCCCCAGCCACAAGGTGAAGGAACATGCAGCCAATTGTGCTGCTGCTCGTGGGGCTATGCTGGGAACATCACCACAGCCACTCACTTCCACAGCATCTCTCCCAGACTGAGGAAAGCTGCATGGACAATGCTGCATCCCAGAGGTCGATTTAGCCACTCCAAAGGCCTGGAGTGGGGCTCCAAATCTCTCATATTTCACAGGATACATCACTTTCCTCAGCCTCACAGGACCTGAAAATTTACCTGCAATGGACGCCAAACAAATATTTGTTTTAAAATATAAATATTATATATTTAAAATAAATATTTATACTTATATTTAAATAAATATTTGTTTGACTAAATGTCAGCCTGGGCAAGGATAGGGGCTCTGGATGCAGTGTGCCACCCCTGATTTCTGAAAGGGTGGTGTTTGTTATTTTTTACCTAACTTTCTCCTAGAAGATTGATTCCACATGTTTGCATCAGACTTAGCATCATTACAAAATACAGTCCATGCTCTGCATGAGGAGTGAACAGAGACACTTTCTTCAGAGTTTAACGACCTCTGAAAGGTTTGTTATTGTTAAATCTATTGGGAAGTCCACCAAAATCCCCAGAGCCTGCACGTAACACAGGCTATTTCTGCAATATTCTGGTATGGAGCCACATAGGTATTTTATTAAAAAAGAAAAAAAAATCCCAAAACATTTTTGCTTAACACTAAAATGAGTAATATGCACTCAGGGTAACCTTAGATGCAAACAGAAGCAACAGTGCTCCATTCTGGATTAAGGAAGTAGGAAGTTAAGCCATTAGAAAAATTAACCATCTTATCTGTATCAGGAAACAACCAGAAAAGACACTTTCAGGTCCACTTTGTCTCCCCTGCAGCTCAGCATTTCCAGGATCATTCCCCTGCAGACTGTGAGCATGGGCAGTGGCAACACTCCCAGGGATTCCTCCTGCTCCGGGGACTGTGCTCTGAGCAGCTGGAGCTGTTTTCTCTGCCAGAGCATCCCTAATCCTCCTGCAGCCTCCCCCACCAGCCCTCCAACTGCAAAACCTTCCTGCTCCTCCTGTACTGGGCCCAGGGACTGCTTCTCATTCCTCCCAGCATCCCCAGCCCTGCCCTCCTCTGAGTGCCTGCCTGGCATGCTGATGCCATGTGCACATTGCCCAGAGGCACTGACCACCACCCACTTGCACCAGCAGAAATTGCTCTTGGGCACAAGCTCATGCACTGGCTGAATTTCAGCCCCAGAGCAAGTGCTGGCATTCACTGCAACCCAGCCTGGCTCTGGAGAACGTGGCCAAATGGTGATATCCAGGGTAGGATGGATCAGCATCTTGCTCTGTGCTCCCTCAGTGAAGGACAAGCAGGAGGATGAAGCTGGAGGGAGTGAGCCCATGCTCACAGTTCGCCTTCTGAAGCGTGCCGCTTCCTTATTTAACCACTGCTATCTTTATGAAGCACTTCAGATATTTCCCTGCCATAAAAAGTCAGTGATGTTGGCTGGCTAAGAATGTTGAAATGAATGCACAAGGTATTACTAACTCTTTATCAAAACTGAAGGCACCCTCCTGCTGAACTCTACTGCTGGAGCCGTTGATCTGCTTAACGCTGAGAAAGAATCACTGGGCATCTTGGTCATTTCCTCCAAAAGTCTTCAAGCTGCTCCACTAAACACTCCCCAGCAAACAAAAACAAGCTGTTTCAAGCTGCCTGATCTGTGTATTTACCAGCTCTGTCCCTCTATCAAGTCATCCTTGCATCCAAACCTCTGGAATTGTCCTCTCCCTGTTGTTCTCTCGTGAGCGATCAGCAGGGAACTCCTCTCAAAAACTGCCCAGTATTTCTGCAGCAGTTGTGCCCCAGCCTGCTTATCTGCCTGACAAGAAAAGGGATGGAGTGCACGGGCAGATCAAGGAGGAAACAGCCACGGGCACACGCCCCAGAACTAGAAATGCTAAATCTCATTGCGCTGACCACAGCTGCTCAGCCTCCTGCACCCAGCCTGACACTGGGTTTGCACCATTGCTAAAGCCACAAAGAAGTTTTCTCTGATGGAACAAATTTCTGGGGACCACCAGAACTGCAAACAGACACCTGAGATGAACTCTGCACAGCCTCGTTTTTGGTAGCTGACAGTCCATCCTTGCAGGCTGCCTGTGCAACGCAGAGCTCTCTTATTTTAACTGTGAATGCCTCTCTGCATCAGCCTGGCTTGACTGACTTAAATTTATCAGAGGCATTCTAAAAGTCTCTTGCTGATTGTGACAATCTACCCTGAACCAGAATCTAATCTCTGTGTGAAGCCTGGCAGAGAGGCAGTCATCTGTTCTGCCACTTTCTGCTGGGGAAGCTTCTCTGGGTCCAGGCAGACTTACCAATACTTACTACTACTCAGAGCCAGTGTGAAAAAAAAATGATAAAAAATGGGTATATTTGGTTATGGAAAAGGAGAGGGGGAGTTTTATACAACTTCTACATTTAAATTTCTTAGTTCACGTGGAATCTGTTATTTTTTTCCTACTCTGAATTAGCATTAGTAAATAAAAGTGCTCCCTCCCCCTATTACCTACAACAGCAGCAGTCCCAGTTCATGAGTCACTTCCCCTCACACCAGTCTCTCACCTGCTAAGTACAGGACAGGAGATGTCTCTGCTAGAAAGGAAAAATAATTTGCAATCCCCAGCTGCAGATTTCCCTGCCCATTTCTTTGTTTTGTTATTGAAACATTTAGCACTGTTAAAACAATGTCAGTAGAACTCCTGTGCTTATCTTTACTGCTGACCTACCTGTAGGTCTCTCACTTTTCCTTTGTACCAGCCTTTATCTACACATTTTTGTTATTCTGCACATTCAAACATCAAACTCTGGCCAGCAGAGCTCAGCCTGCACAAACCCCACTGTGTTCACCTGCTTTCTATTGTTTCCTGGATGGAGATGGGGGTTTTTCTTGAGCAATTTTATGGCTCTGCTTTATGAGCCTTTTCACTGCCTACCTTGTTTTTAACTGCTTCTTGCAAGGCTCCACAGTTAGGTCAGTTTTCCCTGAGCCTGCACAACTTCTGAGAGCCACACCACATCTCCAAACCTTCCAGTGAGAGCAAAGTGACCTTCCCTCTCAGTGGTCAGGAAAAAACAGTGCTAGAGGTTTTGTGGCAACGAGCTCACAACTCCTCTACCTTCCCCTGCCCAAACAGACCCTTTCCATGGCACATCCCTTAGCATCTCCAAAGTCTTTTTAGCCAGCTGTCATAGATCTGAGCTGCAAGTCCAGCTAAATACTGATATATTGAAATGGAGAATTATCCTGTTAGGCTCTATTTTCTACTAGAAAGCAAGCTCCTGCCTCTCTGCTGCCATGAAGGGGAAGTCTTTGGATTGGGGGAAGTTTGTCCCTTACCACAAATCTAAATAAATCCCTAGGCCTGCAAGTATCTTCTGTGTTGTTGTTAATTTGTTGAGCATCCAATGACAGGATTGGGGACAAGCATCTTTACCTTGCAAGCCCCTCAGCAGGCAGTGCTGCTCACATCATGCTTCTGTCCTTGGTGCTTTGCCTCTGTAACACACAAAAGGGATGTTGTAGGAATTATGACTAATTCTCCATCACTGAATAAAACAACTGTTTCCTCATTTGGAACTGCCTAGCAAGCAAAACCAACATTCTCTTTCTATAGCAGTTCCAGGCTAGGGACTTACTATTTCGTTTGTTTTCCATTCAGCAAGTAAATATACTGCTTATTGACACAACTCCTGAGCACACTGACAGAAAGGACAGCCTTTGAAGCTGCATTTGGAAGAGGGAGCAACTTGGGAGTCTGAGAAGTCACTTATAAAATAAATAATAGAGATGTGGAAGAACATGTGTTGATATGCAGCAAGGTCAGATTCCAGAAGGCAGGGGGTAGCTTTATGAAGTGGGTTAAATTATGGGGTTTAATCTATAATAAGCAATCCTAGTAAAAGCATCAAAGGATTGTTAGGGATTAATTAGCAGGTGGTATTATTATCCATCACAATTTCTGTCTCTATTCCCAGAGGGATAAGATGCAAAAGAAGCACTTCATGCAGTCTGGAAGGCTTTATTTGGCTCTGGCAGGAAGGGGCTATTTGGACCACAGCCACCAAAGCCAAAGGAGCTTGTGCAGACTCTGTGCTTCACTGTTAGGTGACAGAAATAGTAGGAGTTTTGGTCAAAAGCATATTCTTGCCTCATCTTGTTTTCACAATGATTCGTTTTGGCTTAGTCACCTGAAACCTGGCAAAAAGGAATGCAAAGGGGAATTTTCTGTGACTTTATGAGACTGTCTGTAAGGTTAAAGCAGCTCAAGAGAGTTGTCTGGCCAGCACTGGCTGACAACCACTACATTATTCCCTTCACTCTCCTCCTGTACCAGCTTCTATGGCTAAATTACCATTGTACACCTTGTCCACCCTCCTGGCAGTGCTTTTCAGGATCAATATTTCCTATATTTCCATGAAGTCTCAAAACTCTTACTCAACACATCTCTGAGCCTGATTTCCTCCCGTGGTTTTACTTTTGAAACCCCATTTCTTCTCCCTGGGAGGGCAAATCTGCATGTATGAACAAGAGATGACTGTCATCCTGTAATGACTTTCCAGAGGGGTAAATCATCACAGCTAATGTCTAGATTTCATAGGATGTCCTTATCAAGAAAGATGACTCCTCAAGTGCCTGCTGATAGCAGTAGTGCTGGGTAAGGAACTAAGAAGTGATAGCTCAGAAATGCTTTTGGTAGGTCTTTGTGACAAGTTCCTCATCTCAGATCAGTTCCTACCCAGTTGGGTGACTGTTTGAAATAAACATACCACCCCATCTCTGATTAACTAGCAGGACTGAATGCAGCATGGAGAATGAGTGATCATTCTCATTAGAGAAGTACCCCAGGTCAGCACTGAGACACACAAATGGGCCCAGGATAACTAATGAGCAGCAATCCATCAGCTCGTTTTTAAATAGACTGTGGGTTTTAATATTGATAGAGATGAAAACAAGAAAAAGGGAATGTAGCTCCTCAGCACACAAGAGAGCAGCATGACTTTGAATGCTTACTTCTCCAATAGAGCACACGAACATGGGAAATTAAAGCAGCTAATGGTCAAAGAAACT
Source organism: Ceyx cyanopectus (assembly GCA_013401355.1). Taxonomy (NCBI): domain Eukaryota; kingdom Metazoa; phylum Chordata; class Aves; order Coraciiformes; family Alcedinidae; genus Ceyx; species Ceyx cyanopectus. The sequence goes on from VYZU01052320.1 coordinate 26,279, forward strand.
CCATCATCCTCTTCATGCCTTCCCCTTACCTAGCTGCTGGAACTTGGAGTAATGCCCTTGCTTCCAGGCTCCAAGCTGGCTTGCTGAAGGCCAACAGATCCTCAACATCAGCCCATCTGGGCTGCTGCAGACTCTGTTTTGTAAACCTGGATGAACAAAAAGGGTTCACTTTTAATTCTGTAAACATGGTTAAGCATGGTACACCCCTCTAAGTCCTGAGGGCAGTGGAAAAACCATGTGATTCTGTGAAGATGATGAACACTCACCAGTGCACACAAATCTCTCCCTTTGATTTCAGTGGCTTTGGCCCACGAAGAGCTTGAAAAGCAAACATTCTGATAAGCAGTTATCTACAATGCCTTTGTTCTTATAGACCAAGACAGAATTGGACAGAGCATTAAGGCCAGATTTGTGTCTCCCAGCTTTTCTTTCAACAGACAGTCCCTAGAACACTCTTAAGAATCCCAAAGGCTCTTAGAGTGTAATATGAGTTTTACAGAAAAAAGTTATATAATTATGATCAGTGATTTCTTTCAGACAGTTACAGAATTGAAAGCCCTTTCCAATGGTAAATAAATAAAAAACCAAACAACCCACACATATAGCACAATAAGTCATCTGATTCCAGGTTTGGTATGGCACCCAATCTGCTCCTTTCAAAGCTTCTTTGTTAGATGAAAGTTTATGGTCCTGTTCCTGTCAGCCAGACATGGATATCATTCAAGTCACCCTTTATGTAAATACATCTCTATTGTGCTGCATTCTTTGCACTGTTACATCAGCTATAAGCCTTGCACCTTTGTTTATGAATTAACTCAGGATAATGAAGAGGGCAAGGGTTGGCTCTCGAGTTTTAGAATACACGCCAGATGCCTTCTCAGTGGAAATGAGCAGACTTGGCACAGTGTGGCTGGAATCCTCTAGGCTGCATGGTATCACCTGCAAACAGAGTCTGGAAACATCTATATTGTTAAGCTGTTGCTTCTGAAATAACTGCAAAATGTTCATTATTGCTTTAGCACCTTCCTAATTCAGTCACACTGGTAGGGCAATAACCATAGCACTGCTGCTCAGTCCCAACCAGAGGTGCTCTGTGCACTGAGATCACCAGGATAAAGGGAGATGGTGATACAGCACAGCAGTCAAATATTTAACACTATCATCAGGTATATTTGTTAAGGTCTCCCAACACAAGCACCTAAAAAGCAATCTGAGAATTCCTGTTGAAAATCTTGGCTGTAAAGCTGCCACCTGCTCTGTGAGACACTTCCAGCTAAGAGAGGAAAACCCTGCAGAGGTCTTTGGGGAGTAGAAGTCTGCAAGACTCAACAAGTGTCTGCATTCTGCAGTGCCAACTGTGGGTAAACACCATTTTGGGACTTCTAAGAAGTGGAGAAAAAAAACAGAAAATAAAAGAGAAAGTAGCTCTTGCAGTTGCAAAATTGTAGGAAAAAAAAAATACTCTATTTTTAGTATGAAAAAAAAAAAATCACTCAGATTGGTGAGTATCAGGGAGGTGTCCCTAGCAAATACATCATGATAGAATATTTTCCAGACTACTATCTTCTGTTTGTTTTGAAACACATGGTGTTCCTTGTTCCGTGTTTCATTTTATCTGAGCTACAGCTGACTTTCCGGGGATGAAATGACTGCTGAGAATATTAAAGTAAGACTGAGAAAACCCCAGATCCTGTGTGATGTTATCTAAGGCAGAACACGAGTCAGCATCATCATTTACAAGAATTGACCATCAGCGTTGCACACTTTAAAATCCATTTGGTAGATCAGCAAGAAATTATTATGAAAAGACTGGGGTTTAATTTTCCTTCCAAGAAGGATGGCAAAGACTGTGCCAAGAAAAAGCTGTAATAATAACAGGACAAAGTGCCCAGGTAAAGAGGCTCTTCAATCCAATGTGGTGGAGCAGCAGCTGAAAGAAACCATTTCATCTGAGGCAGTGAAGCACCCAAAGCTGTCTCAGAAGTTATCAACTAGAGATAATCCATTTTCAAGCATTAATGGAGAATATGAAGGCAGATTCTTCTGGAGGAAGAGACTCCCAGGTTGACAGGGAATGGGGAAGTTAATTCTTAGGCCTCTGAGTTCATAGGTGAGGATAATAAACAGCATTTCCAGAAAGTGCCCCCTCATAACCTGCTGGTGTGAGAGTGCAGGGTCACTCCCTGGAGCAGGCAAGGTGAGGCACAGACACAAACATTGTTAAGCTCTCAGCTCCAAGTGACAAATGCCTCTGTCTGCTTCTAAACTTTAAAACTGTTTTAAGTATCAAACACAATTATGAGGAAAACAGAAAAAAAAAAATCTTCAAAGAGCATTATTTTTTTTAATGTGTCTGCCCTGATTAATCCCAAGCTGAAAGGAGTATTTGATGAGTAGTGTGCATCTCAGTTAACACTATTTCATAAAGCCTGGCTTGACAGGAGTATAAGATAAATTAATCAAATAATACAAAAGTTGAAAGATGTGCCAGCTGGCTCGTGCTCAAGCAGAAATCCTCTGCCTCTGAACAGCAGGGAGGACTGCAGCTAAAGCACTGAGCAGTGGGGCAGTGCAGTGTTGCTGCCTTGCTTTGGAGCACAGCTCTTGACTCAGGCTACTCACATTCCAAACAAACACACCCCATGGTGGATAACACTGATGGGCTCCTCACTCTGCAGCATCAGGCTCTGAAGGCTCCTTGTTGCAGCTTAAGGTCAAGGGCTCTCCTGGGTGAATATGATGATACTGAGTGTCCAGTAATATATAGAAATCACAGTGATCATTATTTGTTTCTCTCAGAAATAGCGTGTAAACTTGTTCTTTAGAGTAAAGATCACTTCCTTATGTCATCTGAAGCTGAGCCAAACACCACAGGAGAGATGTTTTTGTCTGGCACACAATTCTTAACGCTCACGTGTCCCCAAACAGAAAGCAATGCCTGTGACATAACAAGCCAAGTGAAAAGAAGAGTTGACAGGGTGCAAAAGCTAAATAATGATTTAAAGAATATTCAGTTATTGACAAATGGTGTTAAGCAAAGTCTGGCTTGGGATGGAGTTGGACTATTCAGTGCCCACGGGGCTGAAATGACCATTTCTGACCACTCCATTCCATTAATGTGGAATGAGAGAATTGAAATCAGTAACACTTCTGAGATAAGAGTGTCTGCAGAATTCTGTTCATCCTTTACCCATGACACATGCAGAACCCCAGCCTGGATTTGAGACAGACCATCTTTTTCCATATCACAACTTGATAGAAATAATTTAAAAGAAAAAAAAAGATGTTCAGTACACACAAAGCTTCTATGTGATGCTCCAGGTCATGAAAGCAGACTCTAATATTTATCTGTGGCCTTAAGAGCAAGATCCTCCACACTAAACAAAAGAGTGACTAAACAACTGCTATTATTCCAGTCTTTAGACATCTTACTTCTATATTTGCAGTGCAGAGGTTATTTTCACACTATTGCAGCTTTATGTCCCCAATATTATGTGTGTATTTAAGAAAATATATCAAATTTGGGAATATATCAAAGTTGGGAAGTCTACAACCTGGAGCTTATGCCTATGAACTTTTTCCCCCTCGTTTTCCTCAGCTCAAATGGGATCTAAATCTGTCTCTTGATACTTCAAGAATTAAAAGCTTAATGTCAATCTATTATACAGAAGTCTCCCAACTGCCTTTTCCTTGTTCTAATGTTTGTCTTGCATAACGTGGATTCTGGGAAACCCTCTCCAGCTTAACGACAGTTGTCTGTACACAACCTTTGAACAGTTAATTCTCTTCACCCCTCTCACTGTAGATGAGCACTCAGAAGTTATTGACTCAAGGTCTTACAGTAGCCAGCTGCAAAACTGTGCTTTTGAGACTGCAGCTATTACACTTGTGCCAACACAACCAATGGCCAGGGCAGGCTGCTGCACACCCGAGGTGATGCTGGCACTCAGTGCTTTCCACAGGAGGACAACAAAACCTGGGGCTTCTGACCAGCCCTTAAGCATCCCACCTACCAGCAGTCCAGTTACCAGAACTGGCACGGAACTGGTTCCTCATTTCAGGAAAAAGAAATGAAACCCTCTGATCAGAACAGGCTTGTCCCTGTTTGCTGACATGATCCTTTGTTGCATCAAGAGGTTAATGAGCTATGAGGGTTTTTTTCTTTTCAGATATGCAATAGTAATTACAGTATAAAATTGTAGAATCACAGTGGTTGGAAATGACCTGTAGGATCATCCAGTCCAACCTTCACCCCAACATCTCTCTGTTCACCAGCCACAGCCTCTAGTGCCACATCTACTGGTATTTTAAACCCCTCCATGGCTGGGGACTCCACCCCCTCCCTGGGCATCCTGTGCCAGGGCCTCTCCACTCTCTCAGGAAAGAATTTCTTACCAATATCCAACCTAAACCTCCCCTGAGGCAACTTGAGGCCATTTCCTCTCATTATATCGTTAGCAATTTGGGAGAAGACCCCAAGCCCAGCCTGGCTGCACCCTCCTGCCAGGAGCTGTAAAGCAATGGGGTCTCCTCTCAGTCTCCTCCAAACTAAACACCCCAGTTCCCTCCACAAGGCTCCAGACCCCTCACCAGCTTCACTGCCCTTCTCTGGACCCTCCAGCCCCTCAGTGTCTTTCTGGTGCTGTGGTGCCCAAATTGGACACTACACTCAAGGTGCAGCCTCCCCAGTGCCCAGGGCAAGGGCACCATCCCTGCCCTGCTGCTGCTCACACTGTTTCTGATCCAGGCCAGGATGCCCTCGGCCTCCTTGGCACACACTGGCCCATGTTCAGCCCAGGTGTCCACCAGCACCCCAGGATCTTTTCCACCAGGCAGCTTTCCAGGTACACACCAATCTCTCCATACCCAACATCTTCATTTTCAGAGATTCTGGATGACTGAATATGGGAACTGAGATGCACCAATCTGTTTGATGTTGATATTTTCTTTGCAACTGCCACCAGAGAACCATGGAGGAATTTGATCAGTGAAGTGTTGTCTTGTGATCAGCAGGAATAAAGGAATTAAGCCTTCAACTGTGTGTTTCCCACAGTGGGTCCTGTTAGAGCCACTGGCAGCTAAGCAGTAGCTCAGTGGCATTAACACCAAATGAAATGGTTGGGGCTCTGGACAGTTCTTCAGCCTCAGCAAGGCTGGGTGGAGAGAGGAAGAGAGTTGCTCAAAGGTGACCCTAGACACTAATGAAGAGAACTCAACTTACCCTAGAAACTCTCAGTTCAAGCAGGTTAGTGAGTGGGAAATAAGAGCAACTCCAGGATGAAGTGACTTCCCAGTACAGGTTTTCTGGATACTCATGTGGCCAACCCCTTTTCAGAGGTCAGATTCTCATCCACAGCTAGGCCAATAAAATATTTTTGGTCTCCAATTATGCTGCCTTGAAAACAAAAGCCTCAGCTCTGTAGCTGGATGACTCTTCAGTCCAGTCACTGGAGAAATATGTCCACCTGAGACAGTGAGGTTACTTTCACTATGACAAGGAAGTAAACAGTTATTTGCATCATGTCTCCCCACCACTAAGAAAGTGATTTGCTACATAAAGTAAATACAATTATCTTCACATTGTAACTTCATTCTAGTAAAAGATTTCTTGTTCTGAAAACCACATTGTTTGTATGAAAAGAAAACAAAGAAGAGATTAAAACATCTCATCACACTCTCTGACTGCATCACTACTGTCAAAACATCCTCCTACCTCACAGTTACATCCATCATACCTTTGGTCTGATGCTCCCATATCTCAGCTGGCACCTCAGACATGTGGAGCTGCAGACATGCCACGGCTGTACTTCCCAGCTCCTTGGTGCTTTCCCACTTGAACTACCCATAAATTCAATAACAGGCATGTAAGAATGATTTAGACACAATTATCCTATTCAGTAATTGCATAAAATATTCTGTCTCACACTACAGCAAGCCAGGCAATGAAAGCAATGAGAGCTGTTGAGGCCACTACATTGAATATTCAGCAACTTTATGTTTCCATTACTGCTAATGCTACTGGCTCCTAGTCACTATTGCACTGCTATAAAGTGCAGAGCATGTTGCTGCTACAGATCAAATATAAATAATAGAATTGGGATGCAGCACAGGCCATCTGTTTGGTGCTCTTGATTAAAAGTAGCATGTTCAGGTATCTACTATCAAACCTGCTTGAGCTTTTTTATGGCAGTGTTCAGTTCCATCCTGGTTATTCCTTATCAGCTGCCAAAGTTGGTATTTTCTATGCTCTACTGTGCATCAAATTGTTCTGAAAGTTTAAACCAGAATGGTTGCACTTTCAAAAACATCTATTTAAGAAGAAAGATGCTTAAGTGACTTTCCTCACATGAAGCAAAACTTACACCTACTTTGTTGACAAATTACCTTCATGCTTTGTCTGAGCAGAAGGGTGGCCCTACAATAATACCTGAGTAACTTCTCATATGTCTGTCTGAAAAGGCTTTGAGGAGGAGAAAGAAGCAGGGGAGAGATGTGACGAAAGGACAGGGAGAAAGAAGTAGGGACAGCAGAAGACATGGGATGAAAGGACAGAATTAAGGAGTCTGTGGAACAGTGAGAAGTTGAGGGTTTACAAGGTAATGTGAAAGATGAAGATGTGGAGAAAGGAACTACAGAGCAGAGCAAAGAATACCAGAGAACAGGAGGGTTTAAGGTAAACAGAGACTGGGAATTTTTCTGTACAGCACTTGAGTACAAACATTCTCTTACCACCCCTATTTATTACAGCACCCGTCAAATTCTTCTTCACTTCAACCTATCAAACCTGATTTTCATTCGTGGCCAAGTGAAAGAAGAAACCCCGGAGCCCACAGCAGCTTTCAGCACCCAGTGCCCTGCGGGCAGCTGAGGAAGCTCAGCGGTGTGCCCACAAAGCACAGCCCAGGGTATGGCTGGGGCACAAAACCCAGCCAGCACTGCCACCT
>VYZU01052320.1:33783-56959 GCA_013401355.1 Ceyx cyanopectus
CAGAAGCCGGAGTCCCGCTCGGAAAGGATGTTTATTGGAGGCTGCAGGTGCTGTGAAGGGTTTTCCATCTGTGCAGCACAGCTCAGTGATCACACCACCCAGTGCACAAAACCATCTGAACGGTGTCAGCTTCCCCCAGAGGTTACAGACAGGGCAATATTTATTATTCCTTAATGACTTCTACTCTGTTACATTTTTATTCTCCATCAGTTCTCCTTGGTGTTACTCGAGGCTTAGCCAAGTCTGGGCTTTAAGCTCAAGTTCGTGATGAACTTTTTAATCTGCAGACTCAAATAGCTTCAGAAATATTAATTTAGCTCCATGACATGCCAATGAGATATAAATTATTTTGTTTGTGTGAGCTAAGAGAAAACTCCAGACAATAACTGTAATATAGTACTGGGCTTGACTGCAAGGCCTCTAAGGATGTTTACCAATTACTTTCTTGTCTTCATCATTCCTCTTCTACTTCTGTGTTTTATACTAAAAAAGAGAGAAAAAAAGAAAAAATATTATTTGTAGAGTGCACTGCTGAAAGTAACAGTTCATACTGACAAGGTTTTACAACCCTCTTCATGATCTACACCAAATTATCTGTTTCCTTAAGTCAGATTGAAATTGGATAGGCTTTCCCTCTACAAGATAAAATAATGCCTCTTGGCAGGCACGGGGAATCTGAGCCTCCTCTCCCACAGCCCAATTACCCATTTTCTGAGGCAGCAAACTACAATCTCTGCAGCAGGATCAGAATGAGGGTTTTCATAATTGCAGGGAGAATAAAATCAGGTTCAGGCACAGACAGTTATTTACTAGGCTGTAAGTGTTAGGATTTGGCTACTGCTATAATTTTATAATCTATGACTAATCTGTGCTTGCTCCCATAACAATTCTCATTTGGATTTCATGGACTGGCAGAGAGAAGGACTTAACAGTCATTTAGTAAATTAAATCACAGACATTCAGAGCAAGCTGAACTTTTGACTTGTTTCATTATACTGGGAGAAATCCATGTTCACATGTCATGCTCCCTGGTCAGATGTAAATCCAAGGAAGCAGGGGTGACTCCTGGCTGTCTAATGGCAAACAATCCTCACTCTTCTACCTAACAACCAGCTGGAGTGGTACCTTCTGGTGCTGTGATAGGAAAGAGATATCTCTGCTGGCTGGTAACTGTGGCACAAATAAGCCAATTACCAGAGTTGTGCCACTGCTGCCTAGACCTGATCTGCACAACCACAAGCAAGATCCAAGGGGAAAAAAAAAGGAATTGTTGTGGGGGGTTTACATAAACTGAGATCCCTATTAGGAAAGCAGCTGACACATCAACAAACTGTGGCTTGCAAAATATTGTAGTTTCTGTTTCTGTAATAAACTGGCCACCACTGCTGAAATGTAACAGAATTCCTCATGAAAACTCAGAGGTATATAGAGACCAACTGAAAGCATCATTGGTTCTAAAAAATAAACTTGATTAAGTCAGAACTCTCACAACCATGAGTTGCTAGTGGCTGGGTACCTGCTCCCACCCAGGACAATGCAGTTTGCTGCTCCTAATCAGCTTCCTCACTTTTTCTTCTTTGATCTGAACTGAGAGCAGGACTTTGTCAATCTGAGGCACTCACTTTATTCATGACCCAGTCAGCATCTTCGATGGCTCTCTTAATGATCTGCTGGATTCTCTCAGGGTTGTCTTCATCAGCATGGACCTTGAAACTCTGCAACACGACAGGTTACACTGACCAACCCACAGCTGCCAGCATAACCTTCACTCTCACCTCACACAAGACCTGATGCAAACAAACTGCTGATCTGGAAGGGTAAAAATACACGTTGTGCACCTGGCAGGGCTGTTTCCCTAATGAGCCCTGTAAAATGTAATTTCATATTTAGTATCTCACTCCTTTCATACTCATCAGCCAGAACACCCAGAGAACTGCAATTCAGAAATGGGTATGTTAAAACTAGAAGGCCACAGGACAAAAGGTATGATCAAAGGCATGAAATTACCTCTGTATGAGGAGTTAGATGAGACAGCAGCCAGGGGGGTTGAGGGCAGAACATACATACACACATATATCTATCTCTATAGCTATTCTTTATCTATATCTATCTATCTATCTAGAGATAAGACTGACCAGGATCCAGTGAGCTTCATCACAGAAGACACATGTAGCTTAGTAAGGAGCAACTGTTCACTCTCTTGGCTACCAAAAGGAGGAGGTGAAGGCCAAGGAAAACAGAAGGTTTCAGATCCAAAGCAAACAAAGACACTCTCCTTCACAAACCCCCAGGATAACTGTTCCAATTCACTAAGGTCTCAGGCTCGTAGAAGAATAATCTTAATCTAAAGTTAGTCCAAGCCATGAAGAGACCTCAAAGCAGAGCAGAGCAAGTCCCACCCCAGTGAAGTCCCCAGGAGAGGGGGTTCTCACCTGCCTGACAGCGTGTCTGTAGTGCTGCCTCATGCTCTCCTGGGGCAGCTGCTGGCAGCATCTCAGCAGGTACCTGTACAGCTGCAGGGGGGTCTGAACCAGCTCGGGGGGTGGCAGTGGGGCCATCCTCAACCCTCCACCTGCCAACATCAAAACAGGAATTGAAATGCCTCGTGAGCTGTAGTGAAAACACAAACAAAAGTAGAAAGCAGTTTCACAACAATGAAAAGAAAGGCAGCTCGAGGGTTAGCAGCATCACTTGAGGGGACTTTGGATGGAAATAACATAAAATGAATCAGAACTTGCTCAGTTTATGGGAAAAAGGGGGTTCATTCAGAGAGCACTCTGATGGCAATAGACTGCCTAGTTTCAAGCAGACCCACAGCCCTGGGGGCTCTGTCTTTGGGGTGGAATCTCACAGTATTTCTGAGCATTGTCACCCTCTGGAGGGTGTCTTGTGACCTAGCCTGTGAGGCTTTAACTGGAAACAACAGCAAGAGAGGAGGAGACAGGCAAAAATATGGACAGGTTTGCAATGTTCCACGATTTCAGCAGCAGCAACAGGAAAAGAACAAGCCTAACAAGTTTTACCTCTGCAACTCCACTTGTATATGATAACAATAGGTCCATCTGAGCTATATAAAGTGCTAATCCAATACTGTAAATGACTTGTCATTTAACAGATGGTTGCCATCTGCAGAGAACCAAATTAACATTTGCAAAAAAGCACTTTGACATCATTACTTTTAAGAATAAAGATAATAAATAAGTAACTGAATAATGAAGTAGGTGTATGGCATTATTTTAGCATCCGTTATGATACTTACTCATCATTTGGAATATTTTTTTTTCCTTTTTTCTTATGTAATTTAAGTCCCTTAACCCAATTTATTTCAGAATAGAACACCACAACTGTTGTGTGTACAGATTAGCTCTTCTGAAGTGGGGTAAAGCTGTTCACTGTGTCCTACAAAATGCCCATCACGATGGGATATGCACTACTAAAATCTGCATTTTCAGTAAAACAATTCCCACCTCAGTCTATAACTAAGTAGATCTCAATTAGCAAATCTCTACAGCAGTGACAAGAGCGATCTTGATTTACTGAAACACAGGTCACTGAAAACCTTTTCATATTTTAGGCACAGAAAGCATAGTTCTATGTGAAAATGAAGAGCCCCACAACAAAGATGCAGTGTGTTATTGCTGAGGGATGGGACTCTACAATGCTGCTTTACTCATGGCACAAAACCACAGTGCACACTCACATCTGAGCACCCCATGCTCTGGGGTTTTTCCCCTTCATTACTGCAATGCTGGGTGAAATCTATGCTAAGTTGATTTTTAAAAATCTGACTGAGAAAGGCTCTGATGGCACTTCAGGAAAAGCTTTTCCAGCCCCCAAGGAAAAAAGAGGACTGTCTGAAGCACTAGGCAGTGTTACTGCCCCACTAGCTGATGGTGTGAAACACTAAGACTCATTCTAGGACATCTCATAGGGTTAACAAGCCTTTGAAGAGCACCTGCCAGGAGCCCTGTCCTGCTTACCTGTCCTGACATCTCTCCCTGCATCCAAACTGGGTCTGTGCAGCTCACTTCACTCACAAATCACCTCAGCAACACACTTCTGACTGAGAGCTACAGGTAACTCAGAAGCAGGTGATGTTGACTGATAAAGTTTTCAAGCAGCCCCTACTCTAACTGCAGTCGAGGGCAATAACCTGATGTCTGGCAGGCAAGAAAATCTGAGTGAGTTGGCTCCTGGATTCTTTCATCACAACCTCTACCCTGCAGCATCACCAGCCCCTCCCACTCCTGACTGTGCAGTGGCAAAGGTAAGCACAGCCCAGGTCTGACAGGTCCCAGCAGAGCTCACTCAGCCCTGCAGAGTCCCACCTCCAGTATCTACAGCTGACCAGTGGCTCTCTGCACTTTGAGCTTCATGTGGCATGGCCTGTGGCTGCTCCATGCTCTGGTGGTAAAGTACAAGAGATGAGGTGAGACTTCCAGTGATCCCTGCTGGGAATTATTCACAGGCAAACCAAGGCTTCCATTAGCTTTCATCAAGCATTAATCAACCACTCTCCCATCACCAGGGCAGTAAGCTGGCTCTGTACTCCTTGAGCTGGCTCAAAGCAAGCTTTCCTGAAATAAAATTATCAACGTGCATCTCTGAAACATCAGAATTCCCTTATATAGCAAAAAGCATTTGTGGAAGGAAGAATTGCCTCAGCAATAAACCCCACTTCTTGAAATGATAACCCACATCCGTGTTAGGAGCTGCATTTGCACAGCAGTGCCCCAAGTGTGTGGAGCACAAAGAGCATCTGTGACCCAAGATGCAAGCTAAGGCAGACTGAAAGGTGTCCTGGGGCTGTGCTCAACTCTGGACCCACTGCAGGTTAGGACCAGGCTGAGTTAAACCTGTTACTTCCACAGACCCTGTGGGAATATGGCTTTATCATCCAATAAACAGATGGATTCGAGTTGATCTGAACCTAAATTTAACTTTACACAGGTTTTTGGGGCTAGATCCTTAGCTGGTAAGAATAGCCACAGTTCCACTGACCCTGTATTTCACATATTCCACCTAAACACAGTCAAACACCCCAATTTGATACAGATCCCAAAACATGCTTTAGGAATACAGCCAATTTGTTGACTTCTTCCTGGGCTTTAATAAGTAAACTCATCACATGTCATTGTGCTCTAATTAAACCTAAGTGGTGCAATAGATTTCCTGTCACAAAAGCAAAGATCCCCCGTGTGCTGGGAATGTGTAGGACAGCTCACTTCAGCATAAAGAAAACAAGCTATGGGAGAGAGCAAGAAACCAGTCACGTAAACATATGAATATGGAAGGATTCAACTGATCAATGGAATTGAGAATGGTGTTTCACTATAGATAATTAGGAATTTTCCACTGCAGCAATTTTTCATTATGGCTGTTGAATCCAAGTTGTGGGGCAAAGATCTACATTGCTGAATTTCAGGAAAAAAAAATAATCTTTTACCCTCCTACAAATACTGGGCTTTCCAATAGATTGAAGAAGGAAAAAAAACATATCCCAAGTTCCCAATAGCTAAAAAATGCAACCATTTGGCTTTCCAATAGATTGAAGAAGGAAAAAAAACATATCCCAAGTTCCCAATAGCTAAAAAATGCAACCATTTGTGTGAGGTGGGCAAGCTTCACTGGGAAGTATCACCAAAGATCTGTATTTCTCTGACCCTGTAACTTCAGTGTCTGCAGCACCATTTCCAGTGAGCAGCTTTGCTGGAAATCTACCACAGCACATGGAAACTTGATGGCTAATTTTGGTGAAATACCTATTTAATGAGAAATAACCTCATGAGCAGACCAGCTAGTAAGGTGTAAGCTATGAGTGCAGCTGAGCAGGGAATGGATCCTGAAGACAGGGAGGGCTAAACTGCACTTGTGCCCCCAAGAGATTGGAGAATTTGCAGTTACTGCTGCAGTTTGCCTCTGACTGGGCACAAAAAAAAAAGACAATGAAGCATAGCAAGAGTCTGCACTGTTGCCTTTTGTTCTAAAAGCATCACTCCTCAAATCCCACAGACGTTACCATTTTTATCTGCCAGGAAAAAAAAACCCCTCGACCTTGCAGAGTCTGGTTATAATCCTGACTAATAATGTAAATCTCCTTCTGATAACTTAAATATCATGCATAGCACAACAAACAAGCTATCTAAACCAAGAACTGTTGAGTCAGAAGTAAAATAATCCACTAATTGTGCTTTTCTGGAATGGATGACTGTATAATGTCCCAATCAGAAGGCTGAAATCACATTTGCATTTAGATAAAGCCCCGTTGAAAAAGAGACAAGTATAAAAGGAGACACTGAAACTATTGTGGTGTTTTTCTGCATTGCATAATCATTTACATTCCTGATAATGATATTCAGATAGTGAAGCAGGGGCTGACCAAAGCCAATTAATCTTGCACTCTCCATTAGCAAGGCTGTCAATTGACCCCGTGTGGAGCTGAACCCACGGTGACAGTGACACGACACGATGCCCCTGCTCTCACTGGGGCTTTCTTCTGCTCCTGGGACTGTTTTTCAGGCAAATCCCTCCAGTTCAGTTAGAACCCAAATCCCTCTGGACTAGTTAACCAACCCCCAAAGCTGGGCTTCAGAGACTGCAAGTGCTAATTAAAGGACCACAGGAGTCACCCGAGCTGTTGCTGTTTACAGGTTGGCTCCCACTCCCCCCAGTGCACAGCCTGGAGAGGTGGCTTTATTACTGCATTAATTATTTATTACCTGGGGAACTCACCATTCCTCACCCCCCCTCACACCTCACCTTTGCAGGACACTGTAAAATCAAGGCTTTAAAGTCACACAGTAGTAGTATGGCCACTCCAGGAGCACCCTGCCCTGGGGTGCTGAACACCAACCACCAGGGGGGACTCAGCAGAAGGAGCTGGGGTCCCCCAGAACACCCAGCATTCCCACCACAGAACCACCTTTGGAGATGATCTCTTGCCACCAAGGTTGTGTGTTGGGGAATGCACTGCCCTGAGCAGTGCCACCTCACAGAGCCAAACACACAACAGAACTTTGGGTGGGAAACACCTAGAAATGGAGAAAGGAGCATTTCTGATGTAAAAAAAGTCATTTTTTACTGTTTGCTCTTTACTGAAGGCACCTGTGGGATCCAAAAGCTGGTACCAGAGCTTGCAGCTGGCTCCAGGCTCTTGCTCCAGATTGTGTTACATGAGTTATCACAGAGTGTTCAAGAATAAATTCCTCAAAAACCCTGCAAACCCGCACCCCAATCTCCCTGGGTGCCAGCAGGCTGAGTTTGGACTCAGTCATAAAAATCACTGAGAAACAGAGTGAATTGTGCAAACTGAGATCAAGCAAATAAACCCTGTTAAAAAGAAAAACAAATGCAAAGCATCTATTGAGCAGCATTTGTTTGGTTTGAATTAGGAAGATGCTTCAGCATTCCCAGCTGTATAAATACCTGTAAAACGTTTTTTCAAACCTCTGTGTGATTTTAGGCATCCTGAGAATTCGGCCTTGAACTTGGAACCTCTTACTCAGTTATCCAAGGTGCCAAATCATTTGTCCTCCTTGAAGTGTCTGATAACAAACTGCAGGAGAAGAAATCCCTAGGGAATTGAGGATAAAAACACCTCCCCAACCCTGCAGCCTGCCTCGCTCTGCCTCCACAGCTTTAATTAGCAGAAACAGATTCCAGCAGTGCTACTTGTGCAGAACGAGATGGGAACGTTCCTGTTCAGAAAGCCATCATCAAACCAGCAAAGTAAGAGTGCAACTGGAAGCCCCCTGAAGCCCAGAAGGTGGTGGCTGGTGTTCTGCTGTCAGCCCAGAGGACACCCAGCAGCCTGGTGGATTGGCACGTGTCCCCACGCCGGGTGCCACGGGCTGCACTGGTGAGTCCAGCAGAGGCCTTGACTCTGGGTTCCCCCTTCTCCCAAACACTTGGGGGTCCTGGCAGCAGCAAGCCCTCTGCTTCCAGCTCTGCATCACTCTGCCACGTGCTCTCTTGATTCACCAGGTCACCGGTGCCAGGCCAGCTCCACGGCTCTGCTGCCCCAGGCCAACCAGCCCCTGCCCATCCCTCCCCAGTCAGATCCACTCAGAGCCTGGGCACAGCCTGCCCTGCAGACACAGCCCTTCTCCTGTGTGGCTGAGCAGGCACAATGCTGAAGTCACTTTCTAATGAACACATCTCCCCTGCACGCTGGGCTTTTATGAAGATCTGCCCTTCTGATGTGATCACTTGTGACGAGCTGGGGCCTGTCATTGTTGGGGGTTTTGTCCTTTCTAAATATGATCTGTAAAGTCCTCCTGCATGAGTGGTGACAGGCAGCCTTGCTCCCTGCTTTGTGCTGAGCTCCACGGGCGGGCAGAGCAGTCAGGAGGCACTTTGGGGGCACAGCCCCACGCTGGGGATGCTCTCTGCACACTGAAGGGGGATCCAGAACTGGCTAAATGACACCTCAAAGGCCTGTGGACAAGGAGTCACCACTGACTGGAGGTCCCTTGTTCAGTTCCACAGCACCAGTACCACCCCTAATGCCATTCAGCAGGTGCCTCCCTGCATATATCAAATTAAAACTGGTAAAACTCACGGATAGAGAGTGCTGGAGCAGGTAACAGAGCTGTGCCCAGTGACAACAGGGCAAGGAGAGAGGGGCAGGTTTCCACACAAGCTGAGCCCACAGTTGTGTAAATAAAGCACCCAAGCTGTGGGGTTTGGCCATGAAAAGACATCAAATCTTGTCATGAAGAAGACCACTTGTAAAATTAACCAAAGCCACAGGATAAGTGTTTTACCTTACACTTGTTTGGTATCCTGAGGCAGAGACATGCAATACATCAAAGGCAGCAAATAAAACCTTGAGCTTTTTGCAACACACCAGCACGGGGAAGCACTCTGCTCACACTGAGGCCAGACCACCACCTTCTGCATAATTCATGAGCACGCTCAGATTAATTACACTAATATTCTTTGGAGCATGCTCACTAAATGTCAAGTTCAGGCAGGAATGGGAGGACAGGAATCTCCCTGGATTAGGTGCAGTTCAGACTACTCACTCTTTCCTCCTGACAGAATTAGAGACCTCTGAAAGGCAAAGTCTGAGGAGAATTCCCAGCTGCTTCTGCTTTATGGCAGGGTCACAACTTCCTGGCTGGGCTCACATCACTTCCTAATACCTTTGGAACCTTCGAATTGTTTGGCAGCATAAGGCATGAAAATTCTTTAGGAGGGCACCAACATGCTGCCTGTGATTAATGAGAGCACTAATTCTCTGAACTCTGGCTCATGAGCAAGTCTCACAGTTCTGTCATGGCTCCAACTCAATTCAGGCAGGGCTGAAACTGCTGCAAGTTCATTTTACCTTTATGACAGTCTCATTTGGCTCGTGCAATCCAACTTTATCTTCTCTCAAAGGAGGTTAAGAGGATAAACCAGAGAATTCAAAGGAGCAGCTATCAGTGCAGAAAGGGCTCTACTTGGGAAAGTAAAAGTACAAAAGTTCACCAGAAGGACAATGTCACAGGAAGGTAGAGCCAGGGTATTAAAGAAGAGTCACTGGGACCCCCACTGTTGATGAATTAAAATCTGCTGGTGTTTTTAAGGCAGGCATGCCCAAGGTACAGCACCAAGGTGCAAACATCACCCCCAGTCTGCACAGGAGCAGCAGCAGCAGCACAGCAGGGCTCTCCAGAACCACTTCTCACCTCTCCTGCCCTGCCTGGAACCCCACATGGAAACCCAGAGCAGTGCCAGGGGAGCTGGAACAGTCACCCTGGCACCATCCTGCCCAACTTACACCTTCCTTTGCAGCAGCACCAGGATGAAGTTGCTGTCTGAGCTCAGGCATGGGTGGGGTTGGCCCACCACACCTTGGGCAAGACCCCTGGAGAGACAGTTATAAGCAGCAGTGTTACAGAGCATTTAAGTCTAGGAGTCTTTAGCCTCTTAAGGGGGATTTTAACTGGTACAGTTCCCTAATCAGGGATTGTTACCATACCAACAGCTAATCATGTGGGCAGATGCCCACCATGTCTTAGGAACATTTCTGAGGTCTTAAAGACATACCTCGAGTTTTCCCCACAGACTCTGTCACTCTCATGGCCAAGGCCAGCCCCAAGAGAATGTTTCATATGGAAAAAAAAGGGAAAAAAAATATTTTCAGAAAAAAAAATATTATTCCAAATTGAAGAACTGTAGAGGAATCTGCAATTTAAACCCACTGCTGTCTACTGCCTAGAGCAGATAGATCCTCATCTCACAATTAGCACCTAACACCATATTAATGTTGGACATATTATCAGAAATATTGCATTGCACTTTTTCAAAAGAAAAGGTCTTTCTTTCCAACCTGATAACACCCAAATCCAGAATCAGAATGTCAGCAGCAAACTCACTTTCACTTTGTCCCAGAACCTTGTCAGCAGTTTAAGCAAGGCAGATTTTACCCATCTTCTGCAGTGTTCCAGAAAATTCATCCATTGTTAAATAATCCCTACTATATACAGGGTTCACAGAACTTAAATCAAGCAGAAATGCAAAACAAGTACCTTTAGCCCTTCTTTCCCCCAAAAAACCCACAAAGAAATAAATAATATTCATAATCTTCCTCGTACCACATCAATAGCAGAACCAAAAATAGATCCTGGATATCCTGTTGGCCCAGTAAAAAAAAAAACAAAAACAATAAAATCTTACAGTGGGACATGGTATCTTCAAATTTTCACTTCCCCCCCTCAGCTTTTGCATATTTTTGTCATCGAGTCAGAATGATAAAGAAGAAAAACACTCCACAGAACTCTGCAGGACATTTGTTTTTGGAACTTGCTTTTAATTGTCTACACCAAACACAGCAACTACACTGAGTAACTGATTTATAGCTCTGGCTGCCATTACGTTAGGGGGAAAAAACCTCTTTGTTTTATTGTCTGTAAAGTGCCAAAGCTCCTGACCTGAGTGCCCAGCTCAGAGCTGCTGCTGTAGGAGATCAACCCAAAGATGCTCACTCTGGTTCTCAAGCTACCACCTCACACAAGGAATGGTGCTATTGATTGTGTCTCAGTGATTCACAACAGCATCCCTAATTCAAAAAGCTATTCTCTGAGTCTTTGGAATCTATGTCTTAATTCTCCTTGATGTATGTCAGCTAAACCTGGTTCAATATCCTCTGTATATCTGAATTTTTTATTAATGATGATTCTATCTCCCTGGGTTTGATTGAATGACTCCGGGGTGATTAGAATATTTCCTTTCCCCTGAAGCACTGTGGATACAGTGGCAGAGTATTCCTTCCCCTTGCAGAAAGCTCATTTACCAGCACCCATGCCAGGGAAGGGATGCAGCAGGATAGTTCCCGATGGAAATGGAGCTGCCTCAGGTCTTAGCCATGATTCAGATTTGTTTACATTTTGTGAAACCTCAGGAAAAGAGGGATAAAAGCTTTGGTTCAATTGAAGTCATGTTGTAAACCTCCAGTGCTAATAATTAACTCAATTATGCTGAATTAATTTGATGTAATTATTGGTGATGGCACAAAGACAGTCGCCCAAAGAAAGTTTGAGGGACAGGAGGAACAGAAGTCTTCACAATGCAAAATACCCCATAAATAGCATCTTCTTTTGCCAGAACGAGTCAGGGACACAAAAATGAGTTCATTACAGTCATCTGGCTTCACTCAACCCTCCAAATTACCCCCAAACCCAGACAAATGGCTGTGAAATCCAGCAAGTGCACTAGAATTAAAAGATGCACTGACGAACCTGCCACGGCACTCAGCACAAGAGGCTTTCCCCAGCCTATCATCAAGGCAATACAGATATAATAATATATTTAAGAGATCCACAATGCTTTCCCTTTAACTGAAGACATTAATTAAAAACATTTTCTTGTTGCAGTGTTGTCAGTTGGGGTGTTGGTTGTTTTTTTTTGATGAACAATCTAGTGAATGCTCACGGAGCCTTTTCATTTGATCTGCTGTTTTTATCTAGTATTTTCAGACTTATTCAGTTCAAAACACACAAACCCCAACTATAAAACAAACATCTTTCTCCTTCCCCATTTAATATTTCTGTGCTTTGCTTTGAAAAAGTCTAAGGGATTCTTTGCTGTGGAAATACATCTATTTTACTGAGGTATTTTTAAATTAAATTAAAGTTATAGGAGGAAAAATTCAGATGTCAAGAATTGGGAAGGGATTAAACTGAAAATGAAAAATAAGAAATTCTATGCAAATCAATGCTTTAAGTATCCCCAGAATCTCTACAGGACTGGCAACATCCAACTAGGAAGAGTTGGGTGCCTGTGCTGCCTGCCTTTGCCAGAATGCTGTAGCCACAGCAGCTCCCACTCTCCTACTGCATTATTATCCTTGGTGACTAGAAAAAAGATTACCTCTAACATCCAGGAGTGTCTCTCCAGTTTGCTGCTCTCACTCCCCCAGACCCCTCCAGCTCCCACCACTCAAACACAGCTGATCCTTCAGAGCTGCCTTTAATTGCCACCAGGCCTGATCAGACTCATCATTTCCAAGCTACTTCCATTACATGCATAATTTATGCCCTTGATTTCAATAGATCATTTTCTGCCCAGTTCTGAGAGGACAAAAAGAGTTTTGTATGGGCAAGCTGCTGACATTGTCTGGAGAACCAAACTGACTTTGCTCAGGAATAATTTGTCAAAACTGCCTGTGAAGCAGCACTAGGTTTTCAAGTATATTGAGTGTGATGGATTGTTTGAAGTCTCCTGCATCTATTTGGACAGCTATTGCACATTTTCTCTGTGCCATTTTACCACAACCTATCTCCTTTGAGCTTAGTGAGCTGAGTTGCTGCTGGAAGTAGTTAAAAGAACTAAACTGAAATAGTTGTTATCACTATAAATGAGTTTATGTCCAAGGTAAGGATCTGGAATACTGGAATGATGTCTGCAATGATCAGAACCTGATTTGGAGGGCTCCATTTTTTCTACCACAGCACCTCCAGGCAAACCCTGGAGTGAAGGCAACACTGAAGTCAGCAGTCCAAATTCTTGGCTGGTCCAAAGCAGCCCATTTCTGTTTCTACTGAGCCACAAAAACATCTGTTTGCTGGAAACCTGAACAACTGGGCTTGAGTTTCATGACTGTAGCAGAGTTTCTGCAGAGTCACACAGGAGTAACTGAGCTGTTCAAGACAACTGTCTGGTACAGATGGAAAAAACCAGAATCTTTTAAGGGTTACTGCACATTTACAGCTATTTTTAGTAAAGAAATACTGCATATTAGCACTCTAAGGCCTACTAGGCTACTGGAATTTAATATACTATACATAACAGATGAAAAATATTTTTTTCTTTTATATATTTCCACTGTGGCTCAAGCAAATCTTGCTAGATGTAATTCACAAATGTTACAGACCTCCTCCTGGTTTTTCCTTCAACTTCTTCCTGCTCAGGTACATTGTTCCTTTACAAAAAGAACCCAGATGTCATCCAGAAAGGTAAAACTCTACAGAAGGCATGCAAACCCAGAGTACAAACCACTTGAGCTCTGCTTGTGGAGCTTACACAGAAAACACTTTGAAGTCTGCTTGTTGACCCAGGAGCCAGAAGAAATACTTCCAACATTAAACACTCAGCCACCGTGTGAGCAGGCACAAAGAACTGAACAAAGCTGAGCCAGTTTGCACCACACTGAGTTTAGGCTTAGGAATGTGATAATGTTTTCAGAAGAAGACAATATCTTCTGAATAATCCCCAGAACACAAGGCAGGACACAGCAACAGGTAGATGAAAGAGCACAGAGCTGTGTGGCACTGAAGGCTGCTCCTGACAGCGACTGGGTTAAGCAGAGGCAGCCCAGTGAACAAAGATCAGTCATTAACATCTTTTCCAATCAAAATCAGTCAAGCTGGGAAGCAATCAAGGAGTTCAGCTTGGAGACCCAGAGGGGAGATAATCCCAAAGGCAAGGGCAGGCAGCCTGCCCTGCACCAGGCTGGTGGGAAGCAGGGAGCCAGCACAGGAGCAAGGAGGTGTACGTGGGAACATCCCCGTGACAGTCTGACAATGCAAAGGGTGTTTGTGCAAATGAGGAGCTCATCAGCTCTCCTGACACCAGCCTCCATCCAGAACTCCCTCTCCTCACACCCCCAGCCCTGCTCTCATCTGTCGTCACAGGCTTGATTTTCCCTTTCATGGATTTGTGCTTGAAAAAAAAAACCCCAACATCGCTGCCTCAATTGTCTATTTTCAGCCTATGTTTAAGAAAACCCTTTGGTTCCATTTGTAGCCACATCCTGTCTCAGCCTCCCCCTCTTTTTGTTCCTAAATATAAGGCTGATGCAATTTGATGTGACATGACAAAATAGCACATTTGCATCGGCAGAAACTTTCTCTGAACAGCAGTAATTAAAGGGAGTAGATGAGACGCTGCTGAAATGGGTGTTTATTTAGCCTGGAAAGAAAAGGCTTGAAAAGAGGACTTGAGAGAGATGTTCAAGTGTGTCACGAACACGAAATTCATTGATGAGGGCCCTCCTTCCACGTGCTTCCTCACTGCAAAAGCAAATTCATCTGAACAAGGTAATCGATGTAGAGAGACAAAAATAAAGCAGAGATTTCTGCAGATCACATTCCCGACCAGGGAACATCATTTTGTGTGTGTCTTTGGATTATAAATAGTGCTGAGCCTCTTGTGCTTACACAGAAGACAAGGTCACTGAGCCTCTGACTTCAGAGCTCCCTCAAGCTGAGGAGGGCAGAGATCTCAGAAGCAGAGACCTGAGACCCCACTGAGTGCCATGCAGAGCAGCTGCTGACACACCTCAGCTTGGGAGCTGCTCCCTCAGCAGAGGATGGCTCTCACCTTCACAGCACACTGCTGTCAAAGACAGCAACTCAGCACCAGCAGCCCAGGGCTCTGAAGGCAACGACTGCAACAGGATTCGTGTGGCAGGTTAGATCCCCCACCTACCTACAAAACAGAGAAAAAAAACCAGTTTATTGTGACTGTTTTTGCTGAATGGAGCCACTGGAAATGCCTGACAGGTCACCTTCCTGCACTGCACTCCACAGTGGAATGGGTGGCAGCAGTGGAAGGGAGATCAGTGTTTGGAAGTTGAGGGTTTTGGGGTTTTTTTTCCCTTCAATTTTAGAAATTCAGTTTAGTTTCCTTAATCCAGGTGAAGAATTCATGGAAAGGTCTGATGGATGTTCCACAGGATTTAATGGACTAAACGTGCTTTCAAGTGAAGCCTCCTGCTCTCAGGAGAATCTTCCTTTTCTTGTTCACACGAGGCTATTCTTTAAACCCATCTGTGATTGGCACCACCACTCAGCTTAAAACTGGCAGACCACATTCTGAGCAGGCTCATTTCCATCCTCACACAGATGGCATCGAGAACGGGGCAGGCCAGAAAAAAATCAGTTTGCATATTATGCTTCAGTTTTTATGGGTCAGATTACCACTGAAAGCCATCAAAATGGCAACACATATGTGGTGTGTCTGCCACTGGAACTGCAGAGATGCCCAGCAGAGCCCTCACGTGGCTGCCCACAAAGTTGGGTGAGCTATTCATTGACCTCTGGTGCTTAAAAATAAATAATAATAATAATAATAATAAAAAATACATTTTCTTTTCCATCAGAATGTTGACTTTGATGACTTGGGAAGATTGCTTTGGTGAAGTGAGAAGGGAAAGAGGAATCACATCTTCAACCCTGAACAACTGCACGGGCAAGGCTCCCTTGGCAGCATCAGATGCAGCATCTGTGCCAAACTCCCTCCCTGTGTGAGCCAGGTGCAGATGTTGGCTGGGCAACGGGTCCCAACTTCTTTGTTCTGCAAGCCAGAAAACTGTTCCCACAGCTCTGGGGGGAGAAAAAATGGGGGTATCGAGAGCTCTTTGCATGTGTTCATTGGTGCAAGAATATAAACTCCTTTAAAGATGCTTTTGTGGAGACCAGCAGTGTGTCATTAGCACCAGACACAACTATTAATTACAGGCTCAGCAGAGTCCCAAGGATGCTGAAACGAGGTCCAAAGCAGAGCACTCAGCTTCAGGCTCCTACCCACACTGCCTCCCTGCAGCAGCCTAGCAGGCACCACGGCCTCCTTGTGTCCTGGGGAGCATCAGCCCAGATGCTCCACCAGCCATTTAAAGGGTTTAGAGGCAAGTCTGCTCCTGAGAAATCCATTAAAGGGGGGAAGAAGTGTTAAATATATCCTGCTTTGTTATCACAACACCTGAAATGCAAACAATGTTTATGCTAAAGAGCAGCCAGAGTCACCTCTGGGTCAGCACCAGTGGGAAAGATTCTCATTCGAAGCTGCATCACCCCTGACTCCTCTACACAATGCTCTGCTGACAGCAGCAGACAGCTCAGGTGTTTGTTCTCAGCCCAGGGCAATCCCCACAGCACCCACAGGCTGATTTCCATAGCAAACAAACAAAACCACTTACAGCATTCAGAGCCAAGGAACTTCAACGATCTTCCCAGATCAGGGCTGCTGAAGTCCAGCAGTAAGCAAGGGAGACCTGCAGAGAAGAATCGATGTTCATTAGGTGTTTCTCCTCAGTAAAGAAGTGCAGAGCAGCCCATCCACAGCACCATTTACACTATGAAACCTTCCACTGGTGCCTACATGAGAGAGGAATTCATGGCCTTGACACAGGCAGGCTGCTGCTTTCAGTCATCTGCTCTGAAAATGTTCTCTAGTAAATATGCACTACAAAAAAGCTGCAGGTAGAGGGAAGTTCCAAGGCACTCAGGAGAAATCTTCAGTATTTCCTGTGAGGAGTTTCTGAAGGGAAGAGAGTTTAAACTGCTTTAAAGAGACACAGTTTCTATATTCAGAATATAGAAATATAGACTATTTCTAAAAAAAAATAATATAAATTCAGGCTCTGCATTGTAACTTCAGAGCCCTACAGATGTCAGAGAGCTCTGAGCATTAATCAGCATCAGGACAGCCTGGGCATTCCCACCTCCAGCTGCTCCAGCACACTCCTGCAGGAGCCAGGTAAGGGGAGGAGCTTCTCCCACAGCACCTGACTGGCAGTGCTGACCTCCACTGCCACAACCACCTCCAGGAAGGCTGCAGAAAGCCGGGAATGACTCCCCTGGGTGATTATTTTATCTCAAAGCAAACACCACACCCCCCTGAGCAGAACACTCACAGCTCCTGCAGAAAGCACCTGAGGCTCTTCCCTGACTGCACTCATCACACAGGGCTTGAGTTACACCTTGGTGTTGTTTCTGGGTGACTCTGGGCTCCTCACAGGAGAATTCAGGCTTCTGTTTTCCACCTGTGTCTGAAAAAAACCCAAAGCAACTGTTCCTGACACAGAGAGAATTGCCTCTGCACAAAAACCTCCTGTTTCATCAAATACTTGTTTGTACAGGGAGGAAAGGAAATCACCTAATTCTCTAAAGTCAACACTAATTCCTGTGTTTAGAACTTGATCTGAACTTGAAGTGAAGAGAATGGATTGCTCTGACTACCCAGAGACACCTGGATCCAGTCTCAGATCACCTGGTACTTCACAGGGGCCTTCAAAAGCCACTTGAAACAGCAGTCCTGAAGACAACAGCCACAGTCTGATCTATGAAGCCTCCATCTGAAAGATTCAAGTCTTTGAAAAAAAAAATCTTAAGGCAAATTTCTGAACTACAGACAAGCAGATCAAAGATAACTCTTGTCATGGGTGAATTTCCCCCCACCCCCAAGTATTAATAGCATCAGAACTTGGCAACACATGATAGTTGGGATGTTCGTTTTCTTGGTATCTTCTGTAGGCACCCATCATCCCCTCTGAATGGGAACATGGCATCTGGGAATGAAACATTAAAAGGATAAAATGATAGAAATAAATCACACAGGTGATGCTCACAGAAGGTGTTTTGTCCTGCTCTTGTTCATCTGTTCTAGAAAATGTCCAAGATGTGGAATTTTCTCTCTAATTAGCCAATATTACCAACTTGCACCATTTAATGCCATGCACCATCTCTCTCAAGCTCTCTCCTGTGCTGTTCCCTGCAGAAGGGGCTCTGCAAACATCAACTAACCCACTTCCATGTTCCCCAGCAAACCCTTCCTTCAGCTTTTTCCCTGTCCTGATACCTGGAGAATTTATAGAGCCAGTCATTACAATTAAAAAAAAATAAATTGGAAAAAACAATGGGAAAAAATGGAAACAGGCACCCTTCCTCAGTAAGATTCCCAAACCTACACAAATTACACCCAGTGGAGCTTTGACAAGACAATAAAATACTGTCAGCTGCCACCTTTCACTTCAGTGATAAACAGTGTTTAAGGTCTAACCCCAGATGGATGTAGGTACCCTCATATTTAGGTTTCCTTGAAAATTCCAACTTTGCAGACCCAGAGTAACAAAATCAAAATAATCCTTTGTATTTGGTTCCATTTCTGTGGTGGTCTTTGTGCAAAGGGGCTTCAGAATGGATGTAGGTGCCCTCATCTTTATGTTCCCTTAAAAATTCCAACTTTGCAGACCCAGAAGAACAAAAGCAAAATAATTCATTGTATTTGGTGCCATTTCTGTGGTTGCCTTTGTGCAAAGGTGCTTCAGTGGGCAGAAAAACTGGAAGCCATGGAGATGATTGTGCCAAGGGTTGCCAGTGTCTGTCAGTGACCAGCTGAACCCCTTCCCTTGCACACCCGTGTGTGTGCCACGCTCTGGGAGAGCAGCATCAGAAGCAGAATGAAGTGATGCTGTCATTTCTTTCCTCCCCAGTGCACACTGGTCAGCTTGGAGACACCCTCAGTACCCATCTGAGAGACTCCTCCTGCTCTGTTGGCAGGGAAAGGGTTAATACCCGTGACCCAAATATGGAGACCCATTTTAAACTTGCTGAAAATTGCTTTTTAATCCTAGCTCTCGAGGATTTCCTTTGAAACCATCTGCCATGCACGCCGGGCACTCTTCCCCTGCATGTGTGCAGGATTACTGCAACCTGCATTCTTTTGTGGAACTTAATTTCAGGAAAAAATTAGTTGAAATTTCCATTCTTTACTGATTTCAGCCACGTACCCTGAACAGGGCTGTAAAAGCCTAAATCAGCACTAAGCTCTGAGCAAAACAAGCACCCATATTTGTTGTTTACTGCATTATTTACACTGCAATTCTAATACTTTGTCTGCCAACAGGATTTAAGCCAACAGTTAAGAGTCTTTTAACCAATATCACTAACACACGTGCTCAAAGGTAAGGCTAGGAACAGATTCCAGCACATGCTTTCCCACCTAGAGCACACTTGGAAGACTGGAAGGCACAATTAACATCATGATAATTAGAGAGCAGAGATTTCCCAATATTATTTCAAATCTGGTGTTAATTTTTTTCACATTTTCTTGCTATGAATCTTTATGCAACTGTATTTTATAGTCCAAACACTGAAGAGAAGGAAGTCACACCCTTAAATTAACTCAATCTTGAAATTGGCAGGAGAAATCTGTAGAAATCACCCAAAAAAATGCAGTCCAAATAATCACAGAGTGACTGAAACAGTGAACACAGAACAAGGCAGATTTATATTCAATTTATCAGATAAACCTATCAATTAAACCCTAAATTTCTGAGGACTTTCAGGTGATTTACCTGGCAGCATCCATGCAATAAGGCTTTGATCACCCAGG
Source organism: Ceyx cyanopectus (assembly GCA_013401355.1). Classification (NCBI taxonomy): domain Eukaryota; kingdom Metazoa; phylum Chordata; class Aves; order Coraciiformes; family Alcedinidae; genus Ceyx; species Ceyx cyanopectus. Next base: position 53,386 of record VYZU01052320.1, read on the forward strand.
GTGACACCAGGGGCTGTAGCCCATGAACTTTAGTTTCACAAACACCTTAGAGCAAGGTCACCAGGAGTGGGCTCCTGCCCCACACAAGCAGAGGGGGGCACAACACCCCCAGAACTCCCCTCCTCACCCTTCCTCTCTGATGCCTTTTCCCTGGAAGCAGCAGTGCTAGATGTGATGAATACACAGGACAGATCTACACACACAGATGTTGGAAGAATATGGAGAAGAGGGGGGGAAAAAAAAAATCCCACCCAAGGAACTGATTTTGTTTCAGCAGTAACAGCTGTTGGAGCATCATGCTGCAGACACATTCCTTTTAGTACAGAACTGCTCACAAAGCAAGTGGGGGGTGAGGGCAGAATCAATGCCCAATTACCCAGTTATTTCAGCATCCCATTCCACTGAGCTTCCTGGAGGATTCTGCTCTTTTCATTTCCCTCATATCCATATCAAATTGGGTTTGTCTTAAACATCAGTGAACATTTCTGCTGTCTGGAATCCTGCAGAGGCTGGTAGAGGGTTCTTGGTGACACTTCACAGTGGCATCTCCTCCTGGAGAAACCCAGAGCTGCTCACAGGGTCCTGGGGCACTGCTTGGGAGTAGAGCTGAGTGCCTGAGAGCAGCCTCGTGTCCCCACACATCTGCTGAGAAGGCAAATGGGCAGGAGAGGACTGACACTGCTATGGCATTTGCAGATACATCAGTGCTGAAAAAAAACCCCAACCAAATGGACAATAAATAGATTAAAAGCACCTTTCTCCAGCTAAGGGAGGGATTAACTGCAGCCTGGTCTGCATTCCAGCTGGGGAATAACCTGCTTTCCTGCCAGACTGCATTTGCCACTCACATTGTCAATATAGCACCAGGGCTTTCCCACTGTGGAAACTTGGTTGGTGATGGGGAGGAGCTGGAGACACTGGGAGGATGAGGAGCTGGAGACCCTGGGGGGAGGATACAGAACTGGAGATCTCAGGGACAAAAGCACTGCCAGGGCTGTGCCTACAGAGAATAAACCACAACTGCTACCTGCTGAGCCCTCCCCAAACCCACCTGTGTGTGCAGCACAGAAGACCCCAAACCCCTCAGAAAGAAACTGAGGCACAAAGCTGAGCAGTGAAACGTGCTGAGAGCCCTGAGGGCAGTGGGAGCAGTGTGTGTGGAGGCTAAACAAGCACCTCATGGCCAACCAGCTCCTCCACAGACCATCCCAAGGAACCAGCAACACACAACCACCCATCAGAAGCATGGAGAACAGCTCGTGGCATAGCTGTGAAGCTTTTGGGGCTGTCTAGACCTCCTGGGATCTGCTGAGCAGCACACTTAGTGCACACCAGAAGTCTCCATCGGTGCACTGGGCTGAGTGCCTTCAGAACTGACACTGCCCTCAGCTGCCTGTGCCCCCTTCTGAGTGCCAGGCTGCTGCTGTGCCACCCCAGAGGCTCATTCACAGACTATTTACATCCCACTTCCCATCACAGTGGATGAAATGGAATGGCATTAGGACTGTACAACTAAAGGAGTTACCAGCAGCCTTCAGGAGCCCTGGAATTCCAAGGGATACACTGGAGGGAGCAGCAGGTACACACAAGAGGTTTATCAGCAGCTACAAAGGACAGTTGAGAGCTCTGCATCTCTTGGGTGATCCTCCATCCCGAGTGGCTTGGGAATAAATGTGCTTAGCTGTGTATAAGGTGGCTCCTCATTAGTACCATGGGAAATCCACAGGCAATTAACATCCCAGGAGCTGTCTCACCCTAGCCTGTACTGTAAAGCTGCAGGTTTTCCCGTGGCTGCCACGTTAAAGATGGATTTCAGAACAAACAAAAGCCAGCAGAAAAGACAAACCCCCCACAGCCAGAGCTGTTTACAAACAGCTCTCTTAAACTGGCTGGTCCACCCACAGCACAGAAGCCAGTGAGGTGTCACTAATTGATACAAACCTCCCTGGGGGAGCAGGGCTGCTGCTTATCTTGATAGGAGAAATGTAGTCCAGGAGGATAAATCGGATGGACAGCTGAAAAGCTTTAGCTCTCCTGGTAGGAAAGGAATTGATCTGGTAAAGAAAGCCCTTAAAGGGATATTATCCTGTCAAAAAAAGGGATTAGGAAAAACATAAATGATATTAAAACTGAGTATCACGAAGTTTTCTGAGTTGTCCATCAGACACTTAGCTTTACTGTTTATTTCCAACAATTATTTCCACCTTGACAGGTACTAAATGGAAGATGTCAATGTAAAACTATTAAGCTTACAATAAGAATATAATTATGAAGCTGTATGATATCAATGTCCATGTTCTTCAAGTAGTGATTTCATTTTTGCACCTACTGCTTTCACTTATCAATTCCCCTTCTACTGAGTCTGAGAAAAAAATAAAATTACTTTGAGATTCACAGACCTGTAGAAGATTCCCTTCATTTTTCTGGCAAAATGTTGTAACAGACTTGTCCTGATTAATTTCCCTGCCCACTCCTGTACCAATTACTCAGCTCCACAAGCAAGACAGGCCCTCCATTCATTACCATCTTTGTTTGATAAATGGAATAACTGATATATATATAATATGATAATATATATATATTACACAAGGTGTGCATTTTTACTCTCAGGAGCATGGAACACAAGGCTTTTTTCTTCAAAAGCATCTGATTTCAGGTAAAGGATTGTGTGAAGCACCAGCACAACTGGAAATCCTCTGGATGTACCTCCCACGGAGCACGACTTGTGCAAATGGAGCTGAAATTCCCTGGACTCACAGCACTGGAATCCATCAAGAGACCAGATGTGACAGCCAAGCTGAGCATGTGGGTGGAAAGACAGCAGCAAGAGCTCCTCAACCAACAAAATTCCCCATGTACATCACTGTGTCTCTCTAACCAAAGAGATGGACCTTCCAGCCACCTGAGCCAGCAATTAATGCCCAGTTCCACTCAGAAGACCTAACCCTGCACCTCTCCTGCTAGTGAGAATTGAGACAGCAACTGGGCTGCATGGCATGTAGCCTCAATGCTGTGTTCAACAAATGGCTTATCCAGCTAGACTGGGAGGTGTAAATGATGTGATTGATGATCTTTAGAGGTCCCTTCCCATCCCTGCCACACTTGTCCTGATGGACAAACCCCTGGCCCTTAGCTGTGTGCCTGGCATCACTAACATGGCAACCAGTGCACAGGGTCCCCCAGTGCCAGAGGGGTGCTGCAGAAAGCAATCAAAAGCAGCCTGCAGCCACAGCAGACCAAAGAATGTCCCTAAACTGTCCCAGCCACACTGGGCTTATCACACAGCCATCAGCCTCCTGCAGGGTATTGCCTAGGGGAAGTTATTCCACACTGCACTAGCTGCAAATCTCTGCTGATCGTGGCTGCCCAGATCCTCTGCAAACATAATTCAGAGCAACTCCACTCAACTTCTGGCTCAGAATTATTTTTAGCTAGTTTTTACTCCAGAAATAGTGAATCACATGGAGGAACAAGGTCACCAAACATGTGACGTGTCTAAAGGAGCAGCAAATGCTGATGCAATTCTTGGAAGACACATAATTTTCAATCACACACAGGTTAAAATCAGAGAAGA
>VYZU01052323.1:1497-20123 GCA_013401355.1 Ceyx cyanopectus
AGAACAAATCACATTTTCACCTCAGGTAATTTGTAGAGACATGACTAGTGGCATTAGTTTGCTGATGATCAGTATCTCTTTATTGTACACTTATTTTTTTCTTTAAAAAAAAACCCAAAACATCAGTGCTGGAATTATTTTCCCTTTAGTTTCCTAAATTAGCTGCTTCAGATATCCAAACCAGTATTTTATGGGTTTGTTTGGTGTTAGAATCTCTATTTGTCATCCATGTTTTATGTAGGCTTTTAAATCCATGTCAGAAAAGGCAGTTGTCAGCTGTGAAACAGCTATTAAAATGTACCTGCAAGTCTATTGATGCTGATGTCAAGGAGCTGTTCATTTCACTAAAGCTATCTAAAGCTGCAGCCTGCACTCGCACATGATTCTCTAAGGATTCTTGATGAGCATTTGTCACCTGAGCAGGGGAAAAAAACAACAACAAGAAAGGTTTTATAGAGAATAATGATCAAGTTTATCTATTCTTTCAAAAGGGAACTACAGAATAGAAAGACTCCATGGTTAATTTTCACAGTATTAGGATGCTTCAAATATACAGGCCTCAAACCTTGGGCCTCAGAAACAACCAACCAACACTTAGAATGCAAATAAACTAACAGAAATAAGGCACAAGTATCTCTGTTTATCACTAGCCTCTTTTTGCAAGGTCAAGAGAACACTTGGCAGATGTCTGCTCAAAAAGTTGACAAACTCAGAGTGGGCAGATTGTACAGAGTGAAAAGCAGAAGACTGGGAATGAGGAAATCTAGCAAGGTTTGGGCAAACTGCAGAACAGCCTTAGTTAAGAAGGAACTGACTAAGCAGATATGTAAAGAAGCAACATCAAGAAGGCTTAAGGATGAAACAATGCAAAGAAGGTAGAACTCAGCAGAGAGCTTTCTTGGGGGAAAATGTGTCAGCTTTGATGTACACACATAGGTTTAAAAACTGGAGGAGGGGGGAAGGCACAAAATGACAACATTTAAGAGAAGACCAAAACCCAAATAGTGTAAATAATTATGAACTGTCTAATAATAAAGAGGAAAAAAAAATATCAGTAATGGAGGCCAGCCCAACTGGACCAGATTATTTTCTTGATAAAAACATAAAAACACCAGGGACTTGATATGGAGAACAATGAGTGTTTAGTAACCAAGTCATACACAGATTAGGTCACAAAGGGAGAAGAAGCCAAGTAGTACTGTTAACCCTATGCAGGGATGTGCTTATGTAAAACCAAACAAAACCAGCAATTCTTGGGATGGATTCAGGAAGTTACAAGATCAGAACTTGTGTGAAGAAGCACAGACTTGTGCAGGATTTCTACTGATCTGACAGAAGATCTGGAAAGGCAGGATACCACCCCTGCTAGTCAGTAAGGCTCAGCAGCAAAGATGCCAAAGCTGCAGCTGAATCAGCATTTGCCTGGGTGGGCAGCTCACCTTGTTGGCATCAACTCAAGTCAGGGGGATTTTGTTGGTGTTGGGTTTGATTGGTTGGGTTTTGGCGTGGTGGGGTTTTGATTTTGGATTTTGGTTGGGTGTTTTTGTGGTGGTGGTTTATTTTTTGTTGGGTTTTTTTGTTCGGTGGGGGTTTGTTGATTGGTTTTGTTTTTTTTAAGACTAGTTGCCACAGAGCAAGTGTGGCAGTTTAACAGCAAGATCTGATCTTTAGAGGTGAGCCAGCATGCAGGGCACTGACAGCCTCCAAAAGAGGATGGCAGAAGGGCACAAGTCAGGTCTCAGTCCAATGAAGTCACAGGACATTTAATTGCCAAAGCTTCATCTGAACGGGGGCTGTGAAAATCAATGTTGAATATAAACTCCACAGCAAGTTTTCAGGAGGTTTTTTTTGACCAAGGAACTCAGCAGTTTAACATGAAGGTTACTTCTACAGACTTCAGCAGCTTTTACTGCTACAGCAGCATGTCAGAAGAGAGAGAGGTCACTGAATGACCACTGGAAGGTTCCATTATGAACCAAGAAGACATTTTTAGAACTGTCAAGCACCTGAATATTGAAAATTGCTACTGCTTTTACTATAGTGTTTAAGCAATAAAGTCAATAAAACAGCAATGTCTGTCTAAGTTGCATGTTACTCCTAATTATGTAAGTTACTTATTAATCTGGCAGTTTACTGGTACAAAAATCTTCACTATTGACCAATACACACAGACAATGCCATCAAGATCATTCTTTTATTTCCAAGCAGCAAGCAGTCAATAATTCCATATGAAAAACACCCTTGTCCTACTTTATCTTCCTGGAGGGAAAAATAAATAACTAAATAAAAGTATGGATGTCACTTAAAACAATGAACTGGAGTGGTGTGAGAAATTGTTTCTGTTCTGCTGAAGGGGAAAAAAACACCCCACAACCAAAACCCAAAAAACAAAGATTTTTGAGAAAACACTGGGACGCTTACTATTCTGCTTTCCCACATGTAAACATGTACTTACTTTCAGTTCATTTGTAAGCTGCTGTATTTTTCGTTTCATTTCATCATATTCACCATACATTTTCTTTCTTACTTTTTCAAGAGTTGCTCTCACCTAGTTTCAGAAAAAAATCAAATGCTTTTATCAAACTTATCAATGATACTGTTCACACTAGGACCTGATTTTTCTGTCCTTTGTTGTTACAGTCAGTAACTTCCATTACTAATCTCCCTTTTCATCAAAATCAATTTACTCTCAAGAACAAGACAAAGACTTAAGTCTCAAGACTTGTCTACACAGGGATGATATGAATAAATGTCTGAGCAATTCTAAACTTCTCCATACACATTTAACACTTATTAATAATTTAAATAATGGATTTCATTTAAATTGTCCATAACTCATTCTAACCTTAGTACTAAAGGAATTAGAAGTTAGATTGAGCATGTGATATTTTTTTTCTGAAAAAAAGCATCTACACAGAGATTTAATACACCTTCATAATACACCTTCCTTTAATTTTAGGCTTCTAGGGTTGTATCTAGCTGAAGATTTACATTAGCATAAATTTACCAATGCAATTTCAAACCTGAAGGACAGAGTACTCAGTCTGCTTTTATTTAAGAACTATGGATGTGAATGATACCTTGCCTGTTCAAAAAAGCAAAGCAATCGGGCTGGAAGCCAGCTTTACATGCCATTGCAATCATGCACAGAACCAACCTTCTCAAGAGCACACTAGTGTCAACACTAGTTCAGTGTTTGCCTGCAGTCTACATTCCAGCCATGGAATTCCAAGTCTATGCCCCCCATCTCTCAGCTGTATCAAAACCAGTTTTGACTGCAGATCATCTAGGGTAGTGAGCTTACCTGGGTTCTGCATAGGCTTGGGAAGGAGTGAGAAGAAAGCATCAGTAGGGGGATGTTTCTAGAAGCTCTGCAGCATTCCCACTCCCTCCCAGAAAGAGGGGCTTTGGCCACCAGCCCTGTGCAAGGAGCAGAGCCAAGCCTATCCCACCCTACTTTGGGATGAGGGAGGTGGGAGGCTGTGCCTTGCCTGCACTGCAGCTCTGATGCACCCTACCTGGGAGAGCAGAACTGGAGAGGGGGGAATGCTCAGAGCTACAAAACTGAGAGATAAAGGAGAGAACTGAGAGCTGGAGCCCAGGCAGATGGTGAGAGCACAGGTAATGACAGTCTGTTACACTGCTGGCTTGACTCAGTGTTCCTCCTTGTTCATCAACTCAGTTTGCACCTGAATCAGTGCAATATGATAACCATTGACCAAGAGCTTCCTGGGTGGTGGAGGTGGAGAGAAAAAGAAGGACAAATTATTTGTCCTTGGCTAATTAGGGTGTTATTTTCAAAGCCCGAGAGCCAAGGACTGGCAGGAGAAGAGATGCTGAGTGTCAAGCACAAAAAACAGCAGCATCAGAAATGCATTTTTTTTTCTTTCAGGAGAGCTTGTGCCAGTGATGATAAATGAGCATGCACAGAGAAAGCAGTACAAAGTCAGCCTTATTAGGCTGACTATTTTAAGGCTGCCCCAAAATATACCCAAGCGATTTTACTATGTCACCTAATTTAGGAGCCTTTTCAAAACTGGGGGCTTTGGGGATGGAGGTAGCAGAGAAAGAGTTTCCATCCTATCAGGTATCTGCTTACATAGTTTCTTCTTTTTAATTTGAAATTATGAAAGCTTCAGGACAGGAACCCCATGATCTGTTTGACACTTTGCTTGCCCAGCAGTAGCCCAGTCAGCAAGGATTAACAAGGATCTCTTGGAACAGACCTTGAGTCTGGACCACACAGTTCCCAGGTATACAGAATGTTTTTTTTTTCCAACTAGAATATTAACAAGGCAAGCCTTTCTCTTCAGAGTAGGCTCCCAGTTCAGATTCAGGTGTTGGGCTAGACATCACTCATCCATTCACACTCACAGATCTACATGAATATATATGGAAAGGATATGGGACAGATGTTGAAGCTGAAAGCAGAACTCACTTCTTTAATGTAGTTCATCTCCTCTTTCAGTTGGTCAGCTGACCAGCCATACACCACCATTTCTCTCTTATGGTTGTTGTCAGTTCTGTGCACAACCCCATAGACCATCCCGTGAGAGAGCTTCCCTGGAGACATGCCATTTGGGACATGGTAGAGCTCCTTCAAAGCAAAGAAGAAAAACTTAGTTTTCCAATCAGTACTAGAAGAAAACAAACAAAAATGCAGTAACATAGGGGCAGGCAACTCTAGTGAAAGCACAATGGTACCTAAGAACACTAGTTCCCAAATGTTTTGTGGCCAAACTGGCAACCCTCATGGTTTTGGGAAGATCAGTGACCAGTTTATCATTGATAGAGGTGTCTCATTTCCACTGGCTTTAGTTGAAGTGATATAGGTACAGCTAGAGACAACAGACTGGATTTGTGCAAGGAGAGGTAGAGGCATGTGAGAGAAAAAGTCATCCTGGTTTATTTTCATCCATCAACATATGCTATTTTTCCCAGAGCAGTCAGCTCTCACAGTTTCCTTCAGACTCTTGCAAGCACAGAATTTACCCTCACTCTCCAAAATCCCGTGTTGCAGGAAATATAAAAATGCACAAGTTTAATCAAAAGTTTTAGGAAGTTCTCAGAAAAAAAAAAAAAAAAAAAAAAAGACATTTTAAATAAAATTCCTTAAACAGAGCTCAGAAAAGAGCTGTTTATCTTGGTGATAAAGTAGAATTTCAGTTTGCATTTAAAGCTAAGAACCTCCAAAGCAATCCAACGTTCATTTTTAGGGCAGCATTTTTCTTACAGAAATTGTAGAACTGACATTGTAAGAGTCAAAGCAAAGCTCTGAAACAGCCTTCATGTGCTGCTCCAGGGTTAGTAACTACTACTGTAGGAAGAGAAAACTTGGCAATCAGGTCCTGATAGGTAAATAGAAAGGCTGCTTTAAAGTGCATACCTTTGTTACTTGAATGAAGGACAAACATTTGTAAAACATACTTGTAGTAATTGTATTTCTTACTTCAACACACTCCTTGCAACAGACTCCTCTTATTCATCTCATCAATGCACTTAGTAAGAAAACTACTCACACAAGCAGTAGGAATCATTTCCCTCAGCATGTAAATAAAAATCTGCAAGGTCAGATGTAGCCACCTGACCTGACTACTCAACTCACCAGCCCAGAGAAACACCCTCTGTGGCAATCTGAAATGAGTCAGTCTCCAGAAGTACTCATTTCTCTGCTTGATTACAAGAATTTGAACAATTTAGCTTAGCTGAAGACATCCACATCATGGCCTTTTTAAAAGGGAAACAAACATCCTTGCTTACCATCAAAGAGCTGCAAACTAGGAACTTAAAATGAGTGATTGTTTCTGAATAGAAAGTTAGAAAGGCACACTCATGGAAACACTGCTGTTACTGCTTGGATGTTCACCTTGTTTTTGAAAGGCAAGTGCTGGGGTAATTTAATTATAGGTAATTTTACTGATCTTTCTTTATCATGCTAGATGGATATGGGGAGATTTGAGAATATTTACTACATTGACCTTAGAATATGGTTGGGTTTGTTTTGTTCAATAATGACACTGTATGAAACCAGACAAATTGGGATTCTTTCCTAAATTAAGAGTCTAAGCAGCATCTAAATACTCTCCTTGATACCAAGCAGAGGCTGGAAGAGATTAAAAGCTCAGCATTTTATATCCATCTGCAGCTGCATCCTAGAAGGTCTCCAGCCCTTCCCCTGAGAGCTGGTAATGACAGCATCTGCAGCCTAAAGCAGGAGCACTCTCAGTTTTTAGTGGCCAAACTATCACATCTATGGTAGCAATGTAAGAATAAATACATGAAATACAATGTAAGAATAAAAATGAACAGGAAAATCTATTTGCATTCAGAAGAATGGGTAAAGGTAGCTATTGGTTTGATATTGTGTCCCACCTGTGTGGTACATGGTCTTCTCCACACTGTAAATCCCAACCCTTTGCCTCTACCAGATCATTACCAGCTTAACCATTCTGCTGAATCTCTGTGTGTGTATAGAGCTGGGAGGGGAACAATCACAGCAGACACCTGATAAAGAACATCTGAGGCAAAGAACAACAAAGGTTTATAGACTCATTTAAAAAGAAAGCCATAAAACCACCTCATGGCAAAGACATTGGGCAACCAGCCCTGCCTCTACATGATGTCATTTTGCATCTTGAAAACATTCTGCACAAAGCTTCCTAGCCAAATAACCAGAAGTTTTATAATGATGTCTTTTTGGGAGTCTTCTTTGCTGTTCAGATGCATACAAACAAAAACCCTGCACATGAGTGTTTTTGAGAGTAAAGACAGAAACTAGATGGGGACATGATTCAAAACTTTTTTGTCTTTGTTTGTTTCCAGGTATGTACAGTTTCTTTGACAGTTTCATTGCAGCTCCTCCCCTGCATCTGGATAAAGGGATTACATTCGAGTTTCAATCTTCCTGATAACCAAATGAATAATCACTTTGATTGTTTAGAGGTTGCTAAGGCACCAGACAGTGAATTCATAAAGCCATACCCTTTCCCCATGATCATTCATTTTTTATGAGATGAACAGCTGAATACCACCAACTACCAAGATCCTTTGTGCCTCCAAAACACTAGCAGAATTGTTTGACTTCTGTATGAAAACTATGACCAAGTCCCTTATTTTTAGAATATTACAAACACGTTCCATACTTGGAAGGGTTTTCTTCCCTTCTAAGAAAGACCTACCAGTTCAGATCAATGGATTTGCAGCTAGAGAATCACCCATGGCACTTGCAAATGACACAGAGGAGCAGACTTCCATTTACATCACAATGGGTGGTACAAGCAGGATTAAGTGTGCACAAAGCTGGAATGGTTACACGTCTCCTGCACAATGCTCAACTTGCCTCTTGGCTGTATTTGCACAAGCCTCCCAAGAAGCCTTTGTCACTTCTCTACCAGATTAAAAGAATCTGTTGAGCATTCCAGTTCTACCATGTGCTGCTTAAAATACAGGATAGTGCTTTTACCCCCTCCTTCTTTCTCCTGAGGATCACAATCCCCAGGCAAGCACCTGTTAACATTTTAGTGCAGCTCTTACTTAACTTAAAGCTGTGAGAACCAACAGCTATACAAATAACTGCTCTCATATTTCTTTAGTCTTTTTCCTTGCTGTTCTGTTCTATGCTTACTTCCCACTCCCCACTTTCTCTGGTTAGTAACCCTTAATTTCCACCCAATGACCACTGCTTCCAGGGTTCACCCTGACAAAAAAAGGCTAACCTGACACAGTGTGCTCTGAGAGGAAGGGTTACAAGCAGAAAACTTTGCTCAGTGCAGGATTGAGCAGCAGATGGGTTGCTCTGCTTGTTGAGCTCTGGGTTTTTTCATACAAGGAGGCCTTACTAAATGGCTCACTTCTCAAACTGCATCACTAATATGCATTGAGTATATATCACTAATATGCAGCTTGTTTCAGCTACTTCCACCCACCTTTGTTCAATTTTCTCCCTTTGGTGTTTTTTCCTTTTCTGCCTTGTCCTCTTTCTTCTCTGTCACGTCCTCCCTCTCCCATACATTCTGGATTTTCCACAACCCCAAGGATTACAGAATGTTTTAAGTCAAATACTTGTCACTGTTCTCTATGTCCCACCCATTCCCACTCTCAGTACTGATACCTTTTTGAGAAGGTGCTCTCCTGTCTCTGCTCTCATCTGCACTGGGGCTACTCAGTGATGATAACAGAACAAGGAAATACATGCAAATGTTTAGGAGCAATACTGGAAAGCTAACCAGGAAAGTGACTGAAGATGGAAGCTTTTGTTAGTTAACCACTGCTGTTTAAGGTCAAAATACCAGCCAGCTCCAGAGTACAAGGAAGTTCTCACTCCCCCCCTGCCCATCCACTTGCTGCACTGGAACAAGTGCAGTTGTTGCCCCAAATTGTGCTCAAAATCCCTTCTTAAGTGAGCTGCTGATCTGAAAAGGCAGACTTAGCTGAAGCAATCTGTGACTACTCCTTTGTATCCGTGGTCAATTCCATGCCAGTCCAAGGTAACAGCAAGAACATCTTCATTCTGCATGAGTACCACAGCAGCTTCCAGGAACACATCTAGGCTGCAGCAGCAGCCATGCTGCATTTGGTGTGTTCACACAGCATGTACTAAAGAAACACAGGCTCTGTTTACTTAATTAATAAATATTTAAAACAGAAGCCTACACCCCAAGGTTGCGAAAGTCTTGTAATTGCCATGCATCCTGTTTATGTCTCTGTCCAAGGAAGTAGCACAAGGAGAATGAAACAGATGAAGCAAAGACACTCTAAAAACAAACTCTAAACAGTTGTTAGCTGCTTGTTTTACTGCCCATGGAAAATACACCAAGGGATGAGTCGCTGCCTCATCTCCATCCGTTTCTGAATCAGTCAGCTACCACCATACTTCATACACCCTCCCTGCCCCAAAATGGGAAGCAGGAGCACAGAAGCAGTATCTTAGTCTGAAGAAAAAGAATACCTCATGTAATGCTCAGCACATTTCTAGGTTTAATACTCATAAGGCCTTAACAGTTTGCTAACTCATGGTCTCGTTTATCTACATCATCTAAACCATCTTCTTTTAACCAGAACTATATTAGTCAAGTGAAGGCTTTTCCTCAACTGCCAAATTCCAGGGCTTTCTGAAATATCCATTTACCTTTTGCTTGTTCAGATGAAACTAGAACATTCACACTGTCACTTGGATTACATATTTTCTGTTCATTAAAGTGACAGTTAGGATATTGAGCTCAGCAAGCAAAGCTACTGTGCTCTGACAAAAGGCAGCTATGTTTTCATGCTTTTCTCATATTCTTCTGCAGCCCATGAAACTCATGATACATTTAGGGATGCTCCATATACAAATAGTATTAAAACTGGAAAAATATGCCAAGACCTAGACATGAGTGTTCTTAAATTCATGATGCTACATAAGAAGCATCATTTAACATATTCCAACCTTTAAGCTCCTTGAAATGTAGAATTTAGGTGTCTAGCTCAAAAAAATAGAAATGACAGGTATTATACAAAGTCATGTGCAGTCAATGAGTTCCAAACACAGAACACCAATATTTATAGACTAAGAAAATAAGATACAACAAAATACAGCAGTAACCACAGCAGTCAGTGGAATTCTTTCTGCCATTTTCACGTGGTGCTGTTTTTCATGAAGGTGCCACTGAATTAGCACTCATCAAAAATGAAGCAATCAGTGCTGGAGAGGCTGAGAAAAAGGGACATCAGGCACATGTAGCAGGTGAAGCACAGTTGTGATGACACAACTTCTGCTCTGTTGCTGGGAGTGGGCTGGCAGCAGGAGAGCAGCAGGGAAAACAGGCACTGTCCTAGATTCAGTGTGCACAACAGCCCCACGTGCACTGCACCCATATTCTCTCACCCAGGTCTGACCATTTTCTGCCTGTTTCTCTCCACCACATAAAGGAGCAAATTCCCCTTCTGACTTTTACAGCCCCTTACAGCTTAATATTTTGCTAAGGAAAAAAAAAATATTAAAATTGTTTGCATTTCCTAAGCTTAGGAAGCAAAACCAGTTTTACCTCATGGTTGTGACTCCCTAAAAACATGAAAAAAAAAAGCTCAAAGAGAATGCGGATATATACAGCCCAAGTGTGTATACACTATACATAGCTCCATATTTTGCCCTCAAATGCATAGCTGCAGCTTCCAATGACACTTCCAAATTTAGCTATGACACTGAAGACAGGAACTGATGGATAAAAATAAGACCAATCCCAAACGGGGACAATGCAATTGTCTGGTAGCCCTTTATTATGCAAGACAAGGCAGGCTTCAGGACATGCAGATTCTGCACACAATCTGACAAGCACAGTATTCCTTTGTACTTCATGGTGAAGCAAAGAGCCTTACACTAATGTCATCCATTGTCTAGCATTAAAAAAAGCAATGGAATCACAATTTCAGATTCAATTCAGAGGTATTTAACAGTAGGTTTTGAGCCAGTCAAAAGAGAACAGACCAACCAGCTTCTACTTGTGACTTTTCAAGTTATAGAATAAATATGAATGTAAAAATCCAGCCTGAGTATTGGAGCACAAGTTAACTCCCCTTTCAGTTTCTGAGATCAGTTTCTAGCTGTGTACCATCTGCTAGCCTTTCACAAAAGGAAGGGCCATCCTGGTACTGGTTGTTGCAATACAACTGCCCACCTCCATCACTTAGCTTTCATTTCTTACCACCAGTTCATTTTTATTTCATGGGTGGACAGCAAGAAAAAAGTCAATCTAGAAACTTAATGCACTGATATAATTTAATAAAATACAACTAATATTTTTCTGCTGAACTTGGACTACGATGAAAAGGGCTAACAGTTACTAGCATAACCAATACATAATCAATGATGATCTGACATCAAGCTCTAAAATAAGTTATTGGTAGAGCCAACACTAGCAAAAGTTTCCGTGGCATTCCCTAGCTGACTGTGCAACTAAAACATCTCTTAATGGTACTGAGCCCCAGAAAGTAACAGTCAATAGAGCACCCATCACTATGTCACAGTAGGGCAGCTCAACATCACCTCCTCCTACTGAAAGGCTGGCAAGAGGAGATTACAAGCAAATGTCACACCACGTTGTATTTATAGTTTTCTGGCATTCCCTTTGACACAGCAAGGGCTCTGGGCTCCTCCCCCAGCAGCAGGCAGAGGCCAGGCAGAGTGTCNTCTCGTTTATCTACATCATCTAAACCATCTTCTTTTAACCAGAACTATATTAGTCAAGTGAAGGCTTTTCCTCAACTGCCAAATTCCAGGGCTTTCTGAAATATCCATTTACCTTTTGCTTGTTCAGATGAAACTAGAACATTCACACTGTCACTTGGATTACATATTTTCTGTTCATTAAAGTGACAGTTAGGATATTGAGCTCAGCAAGCAAAGCTACTGTGCTCTGACAAAAGGCAGCTATGTTTTCATGCTTTTCTCATATTCTTCTGCAGCCCATGAAACTCATGATACATTTAGGGATGCTCCATATACAAATAGTATTAAAACTGGAAAAATATGCCAAGACCTAGACATGAGTGTTCTTAAATTCATGATGCTACATAAGAAGCATCATTTAACATATTCCAACCTTTAAGCTCCTTGAAATGTAGAATTTAGGTGTCTAGCTCAAAAAAATAGAAATGACAGGTATTATACAAAGTCATGTGCAGTCAATGAGTTCCAAACACAGAACACCAATATTTATAGACTAAGAAAATAAGATACAACAAAATACAGCAGTAACCACAGCAGTCAGTGGAATTCTTTCTGCCATTTTCACGTGGTGCTGTTTTTCATGAAGGTGCCACTGAATTAGCACTCATCAAAAATGAAGCAATCAGTGCTGGAGAGGCTGAGAAAAAGGGACATCAGGCACATGTAGCAGGTGAAGCACAGTTGTGATGACACAACTTCTGCTCTGTTGCTGGGAGTGGGCTGGCAGCAGGAGAGCAGCAGGGAAAACAGGCACTGTCCTAGATTCAGTGTGCACAACAGCCCCACGTGCACTGCACCCATATTCTCTCACCCAGGTCTGACCATTTTCTGCCTGTTTCTCTCCACCACATAAAGGAGCAAATTCCCCTTCTGACTTTTACAGCCCCTTACAGCTTAATATTTTGCTAAGGAAAAAAAAAAAAATTAAAATTGTTTGCATTTCCTAAGCTTAGGAAGCAAAACCAGTTTTACCTCATGGTTGTGACTCCCTAAAAACATGAAAAAAAAAAGCTCAAAGAGAATGCGGATATATACAGCCCAAGTGTGTATACACTATACATAGCTCCATATTTTGCCCTCAAATGCATAGCTGCAGCTTCCAATGACACTTCCAAATTTAGCTATGACACTGAAGACAGGAACTGATGGATAAAAATAAGACCAATCCCAAACGGGGACAATGCAATTGTCTGGTAGCCCTTTATTATGCAAGACAAGGCAGGCTTCAGGACATGCAGATTCTGCACACAATCTGACAAGCACAGTATTCCTTTGTACTTCATGGTGAAGCAAAGAGCCTTACACTAATGTCATCCATTGTCTAGCATTAAAAAAAGCAATGGAATCACAATTTCAGATTCAATTCAGAGGTATTTAACAGTAGGTTTTGAGCCAGTCAAAAGAGAACAGACCAACCAGCTTCTACTTGTGACTTTTCAAGTTATAGAATAAATATGAATGTAAAAATCCAGCCTGAGTATTGGAGCACAAGTTAACTCCCCTTTCAGTTTCTGAGATCAGTTTCTAGCTGTGTACCATCTGCTAGCCTTTCACAAAAGGAAGGGCCATCCTGGTACTGGTTGTTGCAATACAACTGCCCACCTCCATCACTTAGCTTTCATTTCTTACCACCAGTTCATTTTTATTTCATGGGTGGACAGCAAGAAAAAAGTCAATCTAGAAACTTAATGCACTGATATAATTTAATAAAATACAACTAATATTTTTCTGCTGAACTTGGACTACGATGAAAAGGGCTAACAGTTACTAGCATAACCAATACATAATCAATGATGATCTGACATCAAGCTCTAAAATAAGTTATTGGTAGAGCCAACACTAGCAAAAGTTTCCGTGGCATTCCCTAGCTGACTGTGCAACTAAAACATCTCTTAATGGTACTGAGCCCCAGAAAGTAACAGTCAATAGAGCACCCATCACTATGTCACAGTAGGGCAGCTCAACATCACCTCCTCCTACTGAAAGGCTGGCAAGAGGAGATTACAAGCAAATGTCACACCACGTTGTATTTATAGTTTTCTGGCATTCCCTTTGACACAGCAAGGGCTCTGGGCTCCTCCCCCAGCAGCAGGCAGAGGCCAGGCAGAGTGTCCCTGGCCCTTGCTGTCTCCAGCACTTGTCCTGCCCAGACAGGAGAGTGCCTGGCAGCCACACTCAGCCTTCCTGACCTGCCTCAGCATTCCAGCAACAGCTACAGTCCCAGACACTGCCCTTCCAGAAGCATTTTCCATGTTCCCATTTTCTTAATATTCACCACTGAAAGACAGCACAGCACTGTAGATTCCCTCAGGAGATCTGCTGTTAAATTGGATTCTTGGTGATTCTGTACTTTTTGACCTTACCTTGCAAAGTGCAAGGCAAAAAACTGAGCAGTTCCCCAGTTCCTCTCTATTAACCCTATTTTCAACAAGAGGGCACAGTTCTCATAGGACTGTGGGAGGATTCTCTAACTTTTGCAAAACCTTTTGCCCTCAAAGTGCTTCAAGCAGCCTCATTGATGCAGCTGAACAGGGGATGGCTGAGCAGAGGTACCTGATCACTACTTTTTTGAATTAAACTTTGCAGTGAAAGTATCACAGTCTGCATGCCTGGTCAAGGGTCCTGTGAGCACTGCAAGCTGCTGTGTAACTAACTCCAACACAAAAAACAGTGCATTACATAGGCAATAAAAATCTACAGGTAATAAAGACATGGCTGTCTTGTTTTGGAGACATGAGGAAAAAAAAAAAAGGTCACAATCAGAGATTTTTTTTTATAGTTGCTTCTATAAAGCACTGTAACTATGCAATCTGTAGGGCTATTTTTCTTTTAATTACAGAACACAAGTAGATGGTACAATTACTCTGTGGTTTTTAATTGCTAGAAATGGAGCAATTAGATGCCATCTAGCTCTGAAGTCTTTAAATTGTGTAAAAGTACTGAACTTTAGAAAACTACTCCAAATGTACAACAATTAAATTACATACCCTTTTTTTGGCCTCAACTAGAAAGGCTCCATCTCTTACAAAATCACTGTGCAATATACTGGAATGAGAGATGAGCCCAATGATGCATTTGTGACCTTTCATATCCTTAAATATCAAACTTAAGTTTGCATTAATGCCTCTTTAATCCATTCTGTAAATAAGGTTCATAGATCCTCTTGGACCTATGACTCTGCCAGAGTAGTGTAGGAAAAGCTGAGTGGATACAAGATTCCAGCACAAAAATGATAAGGAATCTCTATCTTGATCATTTTACTTAGCATTTCTTTTTATTGCTTTAAAAATGTTTGTCTTTCTGAGTGATTTTACAGTTATTTTTGCTTCTGATTACCACTAAGAAATTACTTCAAATAAATCCTGTTGTTGTTTTGCTTCTCACTGTCCTATTGGTATTCAGGCATTTGGTGTGGTGAGCTTAGCCAACTTCTTGTTTGATTTTGCTCTGTTGAGCTGTAAATGTGGTGAAGTTGTGAAGCCTGTCCAGCTTCCCTGTTTAGTCTCAATCATCATGGCAAATTAAATATTATCTGCTGCTCTGAAACAGCTCTTAAAGAACAAGCTCTGTACCAAAGCAACTGTAAAGATTTGGGTGTGTGCATGCTGCTTTCTTCTACTAAAAAACTGCCCTTTTCAACCCTTCTACACACATCATCTTCAAAACACTTTCACTTCAGAACAATCTTGAATTTCTTATTTTACATTTCTTATTAGTACACCACCCATTACCAAAATTAGCCAACAGAGCAAATCATCAAGTCCCAGCTCCCATACACATGAAGGCTCAGATCTTGCACACTGTTAAGCCTACATGAAACATAAAATCCCCTTCAGGTGAGGCTCGAGATCCTGTTTAAAGCAAGACCCTGCTCCTGACAGTAGTTTCCTACTCTTTAATATAGAAATTCTCAATAATCAAGTCTTAAAGGTACCTCAGTCACAAATCACCTACAATTTCTGTGCTGTTCCTCTCCTAGTGTCCTATTTTGCATGCAGTTGAGCTGTTCCCAACTCCAAGGCTCAAGCTTCAAGCTCACTTGCTCAGCTTCCACATACTCTTCAGTCTGCCAGGACTGCTTTGGGCCCCCCAGCCAGCTAATTCCAGCTCCTGGGGATGGCAGGATTTACTCCTCCTTTATACAGGATGGAACTTAGATCATCCACACTTACATTTTTCTTTCTTTCAGGTTCTGTTGCTCCCTGTAGAGGCTGGGAGCCTTCATCAGGTGGCACTGTCAGGCGTAACCTGCAGACATTCATCTGAAAGAAAAAGAGTGGTTTGCTTTTAGATTGAAGTGTTACAAAAATTATTTCAATACCTTGCTTTACAGAGCCAACTTTACTAGCATTCCAGTTTTCATTTCCTATTTTCTGCCTTCTGCCACACAGCTGGCAAAAGATTATTTTTAAAGGCTGGAGGGGTTTTTGCTGGCAAGAAATAATTCAAGAGCATCCCCATAATTACATACCTGAAATAGCAAACACCCATTTCAATCAACAGCATGTTCTTACGTACTCACAAATGACATTGAGAGCTGAGATAACAGAACAATGAATAGCATTTTCTAGTTGCTCAG
The DNA here is from genome assembly GCA_013401355.1 of Ceyx cyanopectus. Classification (NCBI taxonomy): domain Eukaryota; kingdom Metazoa; phylum Chordata; class Aves; order Coraciiformes; family Alcedinidae; genus Ceyx; species Ceyx cyanopectus. Next base: position 17,283 of record VYZU01052323.1, read on the forward strand.
TTTTGTCTGCAGATTTGGCATGCTTTTAATCTTCACAAGGGATTATTTAGAAACACAAAGTGTGTTTTGCAGTGAATGCCTCTTTTCTGTTCATTATATCTCCAAGTATTTTATCCACAGGTATCTCAATTATAATAGGAATATTATTGAAATCTGATACATACATATACTTTGAACTGCTTCAGAGAAAATTTAAGAGGCATTGTTTCCTATATGACTTCAGAAAAGCCATTCTCTTACTGAGGAAACAGGCCAATAGGATTTATCCTCAGTTGCAGTTTGCTTTGCTTTTGGCTGAGAGCTCTTTGGTGTAATTCTATTTTAAGGAGATGCATTTCAGACAAGAAAGTTGGTTAAAACTTTCAGTCTTGCTCCTCTTCATGAGACATTTTTTGGAAAGCAACTCTAAGTCCTAAACAGAGTATGGCAAATGATGAAATAAGCAATTTGTCTGTCCAAATTTGAAGCTGCACAACACGTTCCCATGAAATCTCAGCTGTCTGTTGACAACAAATAGGGCTCTTAAATATCTTCCTTAAACACCTAGAATATTTCCTGTGTGATTACTGTGTGCTATCCCCACTGCTCTTCTACGGCCCAGCATCTCATTTGATCTAGATACCTCTAGTTTCTCCTACTTACCTCTACACACACTGTCTACTTTCCCTATGAAACATTCTTTTCCATTGCACTTGCCCAAGTTTCACTTGTCCAAGTTATTCTTTTGCCTTGAAAAAGGCAATCATGTTCTGCTCATGGGCATTCAGAGCACAGCAGCAAAATGCTTGCCATAGACCACTTGATAATTACTTAATAATTCAAAATGTAACCTATTTTTTACACACATCTGTGGAGATTGCTTTTTGAGCAGTGGGTTAATTAATCATTCATTCAGCTGTATGCTAACAAATCTAGATGAGAAGCCACAGAGAGTGACATAAACTCCCCAAAATTTAATAAAAGTAGTTTAGACTTTCCCAGTTGCTAAAGAATTATTAAACACTGAAATATGCATTTTAAAATAAATCCTTGCACATTGGCTTTTAATACTGATGGAGAACTGTGTTTGCTCTGAGAACACCAGACTTTCCCCATACACTGCAGAAGTTGGAGGTGCTTCCAGCTTACAAGTTAGTTAGAATATATTAATAATAAACTCAACTTCAGAGCTCATTGGTTCATAAGGTTATTAATACCATTTTTTCTCACCTATTTCCATAATTTCCATTTTCCTCTGTTCTTTTTTTCCATCAGCTTAGCAAGGCTCTTTCCTCTTAAACTTTCCTATTTACTACACGAAGGGAAACACTCTGGCATTCCTCCATGGAGACAAAGAAAGACCAGACCAATTAATAGAAAATAGAGCTGAATTTGTTCTGTGTGGGAAGTGATAGATGAGGCCAACTTTTCTTACAGCCATTCCAAATAAGGCAAAGCTGGGACTAAAAGGAATGAAAGGATTTTTAGGAGAAAGCATGAAAAAGACCTCAAATAAATAGAAACAGGTATCAACTGGCAACTCAAAGTTAGGAGAAATGGAGTTATCTCTGAAGCTGACAAATGGCTTGCCTGTTAGTGTGGAACTAATTATAGCCAACATACTTATAGATTCATAGTGCAATGATTGTAAATAAGTAATTATCCCTCTATCTGTACACCAGTTAGTGAATCATGAGTGTCTGTCACATTACAGCAATTGATGAGTTACAGGGTTACTGGGAAGGAAAGCACAGAAGCCCAGTACAGATGGCAGTCAAATCATAACAACTGGGTTGGAAAGAAAGAAATGAGTAACAGTAATTTGTCAAGACTAAAACTAGTGTACAATCAAAGGGTTATCATTGGAAGTGTTTTTCTTGCCCTTTTCACATCACCTTCTCTGTTACCCCCCTGAATCCCCCCTCTTCCTCACTTTCATGCTGCTCCCTGCTTTGAACACAGCTCAAATCAGTATCGTATTTGTGACCAAATAAATCCTCAATGCTTTACTTTTCATCCTGTTGCATGCAAATGCTAAGTAGAGGGTGGCACTGGCAATCATCTCAGGATTCCAGCCTTGAAGTCATGCCCACTGAGGCTTGTACAGCAGTGGCAAAGCACCACCCAGTTCTTTGCCAGGACGAATTCAAACAGACTGTGCTCTTGCTATTGTTTACACCACCAGGGCTTCCTCACCATCCCTGGGGAAGCAGCAGCAACCATGTAAAGTGGCCACTCACTGCCACTCCTCCCAGGCCAGGGACAATGAGCTATCAATGTTCTAAGGACAGAACTCAGACCAGTCTGTTCAAACTTGAGGCTATGAAGATTGGAAGGGAAAACCAACAGTCACTGCTTTTATCTCTAAAGCCCACAAAGAATTATGAATACTGTACCTATGCTGGACTTTCTATGCAGTGCTTCCTGAAGAAACAATACACTGCACTGGTTGTTGGCAGGTTCATTTGACCAAATGCAGGCTCACATGGAAACTGCAGCAAGCCCTCCTCCAACAGCAGAACACTGCTGCAGGGATGCCTTAAAATGGAAAGGAAATTGTAACGGGAAGAGCTTCAACTCTGTTCCAAACAGTGGCAGAATTATGTGCAACTGAGGATGAAGAAGTAATTTCCAGAAACAAACAAGGTTATGCAGAGAGGAGACAGGGAGGAGAATGAAAGAGCAGGAAAAAGGCTGTGATTCCATTTCCTTCAACTACTGACAGACAGTAGGAGGAACAAGTGAGAAAAAGCAGGAACAGAGGTGGCTTCCACACTCCTTTAATTCATTGACTTTCTACCTTTGTGAGCCTAAGTTTTTTAAAATAACAGAGTAGAAGAACCAGAGATTGGGTTATCTAGA